>JAPDNY010000003.1:6280024-6402524 GCA_029375565.1 Gekko gecko | reverse complement strand
GCTGAGTCCATCAGAGCAGACAGAACTCTTGACTGAGGTCTGGAGGAGGTGGCTATTAGCCATGTGTTGGCCTGAAGAGCTGAAGGAAGCTTCATGGTATCAGTGACTTTATAGGGATCTGTAACATCCTACACTAAGGAGCCTGTCCTATATTTTAACATCAGATAGGACAAGTATAGAGAGAAATACAGAAGAACTGCTTTTTACCCTTTTCTTTTGAATCCCTTGCTCAGTCTGGTGCTATGCTAAAAGGATGCTTGTGAACATTTTCTTTTTAATCAATACTTTATAACTTTTGATGCTGCCAGTGGTTCTCTGTACCACATAGACCTCCACCATCTCAGACATACTATGTTAAAAAGGAGTCCCAATGGAAGGCCAGCAGTTGGCAAGTGGCTATTCCTCCAGGGGCAAGCAAGGCAGTAAAATGTCCCCATAGTGACCAGGCACTGGGCAGCAGGAGAAACAGAGACAAGGCCTCAGGTCTTGGAAGGAAAAGGAGAGTCCTGACCCTCCCAGCGGGCAATTTCTACAAAGGTCAGGCAGTGGCAGTGGGTTACCAGAGAGAGAGAAAAGTGTCCTGGAGGGCAGGGTGGAACTGGGCCTGCAGGCCAGAGCAGGCCCGTTCCTCCATATACCTCATTGAGGATTGCTGTCCAACAGTACAAGATGGACCAAGAAACCCCCACTTGGAGAGCTTCTCAGCAGCCGGTGCAGGAACAGACATGAGTCGCTGGTGGCATCTTGTAAAGGTAAAGGTAAAGGTAAAGGTAAAGGTAAAGGTTTCCTTGCTCGAAAGCCAGTCGAATCCGACTCTAGGGTTGCGGTGCTCATCTCCATTTCAAAGCTGAAGAGCCAGTGCTGTCTGAAGACATTTCTGTGGTCATGTGGCCGGCATGACTAAACACCAAGGCGCACGGAATGCTGTTACCTTCCCACCGAAGTGGTACCTATTTATCTACTTGCAATTTCTTGCTTTCAAACTGCTAGGTTGGCAGGACATCTCTATAGACATCTCTATAAAAAGATGCAGGATTCTCTCTCCCTTCGCTATGTTTACCAACTCAAAGCCAACGCGACTGAGGCTCATCCTAATGATAGCTAATATCACAAAGGCCTTTCATATGCAAAAATCTTTTTCCATACGATTGAAGGTCTGAAATAAATTAGGCCTATCTTGGCTTGCAAAAAGCTGCTTCTCGGGGCTTAGTGGGCTTTTTCAAAAGGATTGCTTTGCCACTGTGCATCTTTCATGAAGTGAGCATTATTAGTGGTTACTTAAAAATGTTCATCCCTTCTCTCCTACCCGCCACTCCCCAAACATGGGATTAAAACAAACGCAATGTCCCGGAGTGAAAGCTGCCGGCGTAATGAGCTCGGAAAATATCCACAGAACTTGTTTTCAAATATATATATATATTCTAAAATAACTTCATTCTGAAGCAGGCCCATAGCTACAGTGGGGCATCTCGGGGCTAGGCCCCCCGACTTGCTGGAAAGGCCCCCTGACTTTCCATCTAGCCCAGAGTGTCATGGCCTTCTCCCCAGGGCTGGCCCCAGGTGTCTGGGCGCCCTAGGCAGGACAGCCTGGGGCGCCCACCCTACCGGGGATGCCAACCTTCCGGTGGGGCCTGGAGATTACAAACCCTCCTTTGGGGTATACGGGTGCCTGAACGGAAAGAAAATAAGTTATGTGTCTTTGCAGAATGGAGATGATTGGCAGACAATTATTTCGTCAAAGATGCAAATGGATTCCTCACTCCTACAGACTAAATACTCAGGGAACACTTGACTTCTTAAAAAATGTGCTGAAAATAGGCAATGGCTTTCTAATGAAAGATGACTGTGTCGTACACACATGAGCATTGGAAGAAAATACAGCGACATTTCTAATGCAGAGGAAGTAGCCGATAGAAACAATGGGATGATTCAGACATTTGTCTCCGAGTCGTGGTCGCAGTTTTTAAAAAACGCTTCCATGTGGCTGGGGAGGCATCGTCTTGTGGTAATCCTTGCAGTGGATTCCCACATCAGTTTCACCACATGGTGAGCATGCATGCTCCCCTCTTTATGAGTTCATGCTGCCATCTGAGCTATGGGATGACACCTCATGAAAACAAATGAATGCCATTGTTCTTGTTTTTGCATTGCGGCCGCTTGAAAAGTCCCAGGCCTTTAAGCGAGGTTTGAACAGTCCGTCAAAAGTTATTGACCACTATGGGTTACTTTGTCTCTTTTATTTGTTCTGCTGTTGTATTTTGATTAATCAACCTCTTGGAGGATTGGCTACATTGGGGGGGGGGGGTGTTGCCTAATATGCAAAGGAGTCCCTGCTATGAAAAGAGCCCTGGAGTGCAGTAAATAAATCTCCCAAGAAATATATTGCAGGGGGGGGGCGAAGTTACATGGATTCAGGGAGATCCAGTCCACATTCAGGCTGCAGTTGAAAGGAGAGAGAGAGAAGCCTAATCTAAAGAGAGCTTTCCCTATCAGAAATGGCCAGCTGGTCTGGCATCACATGTGCAAGAGCATGAGGGCATTGCATGAGGGCATGGAAGGCCATGTAGAGAGAGAGGGAGAGGCAGGCCATGTAGAGAGAAAAGAAGAGGCAGGCTTGTAGCCACGGTGGGGGCATTTGGGGGCAATGCCCGTCACAGATGAGTGTCACCCCCCTCTGACAAAAAAAAATCAAAACAATCAGGGGGGAATTAAGAAACTGTAAGATGCATGTGGGGTTTCCAAAATGACTCCAGGCACAGTCAGGGAAGCTTCAGTCTCATTTTTCTGTTTTTCCAGGCCGAAAGAGGAGCAGCCTGGATCAAAGAGATAATTGAAAAGATAATAGACATAAATATGCCATTAAATCCAGAGTTATTTTTGTTAAACATAATTCCTCCCCTCCACCCACATATGTCTATTGGGTTTTTTTTTACATTATGTTCAGATACATTACATCATCCGATTTCCAAAATACGAATCCTCTATACATTATTTTCTACCTATTTTTTTACTCTTGACCATCTTTTAATTACCACATCATCTTCTATCCCGTGCAATTGAGCATGTATCCTATCCATTTCTGTAGCTTCCATCAGTTTAAACACTATTTCTTCTTGAGCAGGTAGTCTATCCGTCTTCCAGTATTTTGCTAACAAATTCCTAGAAATTGTTAAGATGTTAAACATAATTCCTGATATTTATTAAAAAAAAAACACTAGATGCTTACATTATTTTGCATGTTGTAACAACGGCAAGAATATTATTTGCTAAGCAGTGGAAAATGGGGGGGAATCCTTTAAGGGAAGAATCTATATATAAATTGTTAGTAGTGGCCAAGATGGAAAAGTTAACTCTTATGTTACATGGTAAAAACGAAGAGGTATTTGAGAACTTATGGTCGAGAGTTTATAGAGGGATTGGAAAAAACCTCAAAGTGATGAATTCCTAAACTGCTGTAAAGTGTAATTTCATAAAACTGTAAACACTGTAAGAATCTCGGTACTACGATATGTCGTAAACGAAGTTCCAAGATGTTTTTTTTTTCTTTTTCAGAAAAATTAAAAATATAATTTAAAAAGAGAGAGAGAGAACGGGAGAGGACATAGTGAGACTCGCCTCGCACGTGGTCGGGTTTCGATACATTACAGAAGGCCACGAGGAGAGAGGGAGAGGACAAAGTAAGACAGAGGAGAGGGGTCAGAGGGCAGCTCTTAGGTAAAGTCAAAGAGAGGTGCCCCATTCAAGGAGATAACCCCTGTACACGCTTAGAGTGATATAGCGCCCCCCAATGTCCAGTCACACGGTGTCACTGACTCCAACAGTGATATCATTCCCCCCACATCTCCATCCTCCAAATGCTCCTAGCCGGCAACCCTCTTTCAAAGCCTTGCTTCTCACCTTGGAAGGCTAAGTGCTTTCTCTTTCTTTATGAGTAGAAGGACGGCATATAAGCCTTATAAATAAACAAATACATAAAGGGATTACATTTTTCACCTCCCGGTCCTTTGCCATCACTGAGTCGAATGCAGGCAACGCCCTCAGAATGCCTTCCAGCCTGGCCTTTCCTCCTCATCGGAATTCATCCGTGGCAACTTAACCGTGGAGGTTATGGCACGGTCCATTATTAGTGCCCTGTAAGAAAACCTGAGTATCTGAGGCAAACCTCTTTGATCTGACCAGACCCACCTGTCAGAGGCATCGGCTCATGGATGCCCCTTTTGTGAACCTCCACCCTAATTCAAATCTCGCCCATCTCAGTCCCCAATGCTCCCTTTCAGCTGTGGAGTCTTGTGAGCAAAAATTCTACTTTGTGAGCTACCGGCATTAAAGTTGTGAGCGAGCGATTTGGCTGCTGCATAAATGAGTTTCCTTTGGAGCTGTCCTTCCTGAGCTAAGAAAAAAATCTGTGAGCGGGAGGCTAAAAAACTGTGAGCTAGCTTACACTATGACCGATTTCACACAAGAACTGTGCCGCTGTCACACCTCCCTTTGCACCATTTCTATTGGTCGATTTCCCACTCGAAGCCACGTGGCCACATTTTGACCCGTGGCTTCACCCGATTTCCCCCGCGATTTCGTGATCCTGTTTTTTGCGTGGGAAATTGACCAATAGAAACGGGGCAAAGGGAGGCATGACGGCAGCGCAGTTCTTGTGTGAAGTCAGTCTAACTCAGCTTAGAGGGAACACTGGTCCCCACCCTATGCTTTTAACCATCACGCCAAACTGGCTCTCTCATATATTAATTCAGCCTTAGCTTTTTCTTGTACTGTTCATCATCAGCATTGGCAACAAAGCTGAATTCAACATGTCATAATGAGTATTATTTGCCAAAGTAATTTGCTTTGAAGAGGGTTTTTTTTTTGGCGGATTGCGTAATATCCCTGTTCTCCAGAGATTTTGCAAGAGAAGGAACCCTTTAGGGGAATACTTCAAACACTAACCAATACTCCCCTACATAAAGAAACATTATTTCTATCCTGGGGAATCATAAACTCCGTACAGCGATACGGTGTGAATATATTTCAGCCTATAAATAGATGGCAAGCTTGTTCCACTTGTTAAACCAATCAGGTCCATACAACAGCCTCTAGTTCTGTTAGGTCACCTTCTGCTCTGCCCTTGAGGTCAAAAGATGTCTTCTGACTGTGTTCCGTTTGGTGGCAGAAAGGTGCAGCGCCAACTACCTCACGGGGTGTCTGTTGTGGGGAGAGGAAGGGAAGGTGATTGTAATCCACTCTGAGACTCCGAATGAAGGGCAGTGTATAAATCCAATCTCCTCCTTCTCCTCCTCCTTCTGTTGGAGTGAGCAACTCAGTATGCCTGGATGTGAGTGGGGGCACACTCTAAGTGTGTATAAGGGTTATCTCTGAATTGGATGGCTCTCTTTCTCTTAACCCGGGAGCTGCCTTCTGACCCCCCTCCTCTGTCTTACTTTGTCCTCTCCCTCTCTCCTCATGGCCTTCCATGTAGACATTTGTCTCTACAGGTCTCTCATGTGGATACAATGCCCTCCCACTCCTACACACATGATGCCGGACAAGCTGGCCATTCGTGATAGGGAAAGTACTCTTTAGATTACGTCTCTCTCTCTCTCTCTCTCTCTCTCTCTCTCTCTCTCTCTCTCTCTCTCTCTCTCTCTCTCTCTCTCTCTCTCTCTCTCTCTCTCTCATTTCGACTGCAACCTGAGTGAACTGGAACTACTTGAAAAAACTTAAGTTTACCTTTTTTGCAATATACTTCTTGGGAGGTTTATTTACTGCACTCAGTATCACACGTCTATGACTGGGCAAAACTATGCTACATTAACCAAATTTCCCAGAACCTATTGATATTTATTTATTGTTCTAATCTATCTATTTATTTATTGTTTTAATCTATTTATTTATTTATTTATTTATTTATTTATTTATTGTTTTAACTTTTACCAAGGCGGGCTCAGGGCGGCTTCCAAAAACCGACGCACAATATACGATTTACACATAATAAAATACGACAAGTCATTTAAAACAGAAGACAAATCAGTTTAGAACATGACTTCGATGGCGATAAAAATAAAGTGCCATTTCAGGACACACTTTACAGGACAGCCCAGCCACCATCAGCTGTTTGCACATGTGCCATTTTGCACAATCCCCGGGCGTTCTGTTGCCCCCAGTCCCTGAAGTGCTACCGCTCCTTTCACCAAAGCAATTGTTTAGCCAGACGGTTAAATCAGTCCCAAATCGCATAAATGAGTCATCAATAAACACCACGATAAGACAAAAATCCTCCCAGTCGGTGTTTGCCACGGTCGTTCTCAGTGAAGTTAATGGCTACCGATCTGTTTAGATTGGAAGCATTTTCACACGCAGAGAGTTTTGTGAATACCCAACGGAAACCTGTTCCGCAGGCATCGGAGTCATTCACTGGACCAAACATAAAAGTGAAGTTTGCCATCAGGTCACAACCAACTCACGGAGACCCCACGAAGTTCCACCTCATGGGGCTTTCAAGGCAAGAGGTGGGGTGCCATTGCTTTCATCCGCACGGAATCATAGAATCACAGAGTTGTTGGAAGGGGCCATAGAGGCCATCTAGTCCAACCCCCAGCTCAATACAGGATCAGCCTAGAGCATCCCAAACAAGTGTTTGTCTAGCTGCTACTTAAAGACTGCCAGGGAGGGGGAGCTCACTGCCTCCTGAGGCAGCTGATTCCACTCTTGCACAACTCTTACCATGAAAAAGTTTTTCCTAAGATCCAGCTGGAACCTACCCACCCTTAATTTAAGCCCATCATTGCGAGTCCTCTCCTCTGCTGCCAACAGGAACAGCTCCCTGCCCTCCTCTAAGTGACAGCCCTTCAAATACTTTGAGAGAGCCATCATGTCCCTCTTCAACTTCCTCTTTCCAGACTGAACCTTCCCAGGTCCCTCAGCCTTTTGTCATAGGGCTTGGTCTCTCCAGGCCCCCGATCATTCTCATCGCTCTTCTCTGTACCCTTTCCATTCTGTCCACATCCTTTTTGAAGAGAGGCCTCCAGAACTGCACACAAGACTCCAGGTGCGGCCTGACCAATGCCGTGTACAGAGGGACTATGACACCTTGTGATTTGGATGTTATGCCTTTGTTGATACATCCCAAGATTGCATTAGCCTTTGTTGTCACTCTGGTCTTCCTTGGGGGTGTCCTTTCCAAGTCATGACCCTGCTTGGCTTCCAAGTTCTGATGATAGCAGGCTAGTCTGTATTATTAGAGCTGCTATGAACCAAACATGGGTTCATGTGTAAGTAAAGTGTGGTCAAGTCTCAGCCGACTTACAGCAATTTCAATGAGGGGCTTTCAAGGCAAATGAGAATCAGAGGTGGTTTGCCCTTGCCTTCCTCTGCAGAACCTTTTTGGAGGTCTCCCTTCCAAGTACTGACCCTGCTTAGCTTCCAAGATCTGAGAAGCAGAGGTGGTTTGCCATTGCCTTCCTCTGCAGAGTCTCCCTTGGTGGTCTCCTATCCAAGTACCCATCCTGCTTAGCTTCTGAGAACTGAGAAGCAGAGGTGGTTTGCCATTGCCTTCCTCTGCAGAGTCTTCCTTGGTGGTCCCCCATCCAAGTACCGACCCTGCTTAGCTTCCATGATCTGAGAAGCAGAGGTGGCTTTGCCATTGCCTTCCTCTACAGAGTCTCCCTTGGTGGTCTCCTATCCAAGTACCCATCCTGCTTAGCTTCTGAGAACTGAGAAGCAGAGGTGGTTTGCCATGGCCTTCCTCTGCAGAGTCTTCCTTGGTGGTCTCCCATCCAAGTACCGACCCTGCTTAGCTTCCATGATCTGAGAAGCAGAGGTGGTTTTGCCATTGCCTTCCTCTGCAGAGTCTCCTTTGGTGGTGCCCCATCCAAGTACCGACCCTGCTTAGCTTCCATGATCTGAGAAGCAGAGGTGGTTTGCCCTTGCCTTCCTCTGCAGAGCCTTCCTTGGTGGTCCCCCATCCAAGTACCGACCCTGCTTAGCTTCCAAGATCTGAGAAGCAGAGGTGGTTTGCCATTGCCTTCCTCTGCAGAGCCTTCCTTGGTGGTCCCCCATCCAAGTACCGACCCTGCTTAGCTTCCAAGATCTGAGAAGCAGAGGTGGTTTGCCATTGCCTTCCTTTGCAGAGCCTTCCTTGGTGGTCCCCCATCCAAGTACCGACCCTGCTTAGCTTCCAAGATCTGAGAAGCAGAGGTGGTTTGCCCTTGCCTTCCTCTGCAGAGTCTTCCTTGGTGGTCCCCCATCCAAGTACCGACCCTGCTTATCTTCCAAGATCTGAGAAGCAGAGGTGGTTTGCCATTGCCTTCCTTTGCAGAGTCTTCCTTGGTGGTCTCCTTTCCAAGTACTGACCCTGCTTAGCTTCCAAAATCTGATGAGATTGGGCCATACCATGCTGCCTTCCTTCCCCAACCAAATATATAGATTATTTCTTTAGAAAATGTATTTGCCCACTCCAGGGACCTCCTCAAAGAGGTCCACAACTATTCATCACAGTTAAACACGGTAAGTTTAGCTGTCAAGCTTTGTGAAAACCTGCTGGAAACCTATTCAGCAGGCATTGAAATTGTTTGGTGCCAAACCAAATGGACCCAGTCTTTATTTATGAACGTATTTATGCCACAAAATTATATGTCAGCTCTCCAAAAATGGCCCCCATTTGTTCATTTGTTGAACGTATTACTTTTGACTGTTGAGTTCTCTGAAAACCCAAAGGGAACCTGTTCGGCAGGAACGAGGAGAGTCGCTGAATGTGGAACCTAACAGGCGGTGGTGGTAGACAGTGGCATCAAGTCAGAACTGACTTATGGTGACCCTGTAGGGCAAGAGTCATTGAGAGGCAGTTGGCCATTGCCTGCCTCTTCATAGCAAATCTGGACTTCCATGGTAGTCTCCCATCCCAGTACTAACCAGGGTTGACCCTGCTTAGCTTTTGAGATCTTATGAGATTGTGCTAGCCTGGGCCATCCAGGTCACGGCAAAAACCATACAGAGGTGCTTTGCCATTGCCTGCCTCTGCGTAGCAATCCTGGACTTCCTTGGTGGTCTCCCATCCTAGAATTCTATGGTGGCTTCCCATCCCAGTACTAACCAGGGATGACTCTGCTTAGTTTTCAAGATCTGAAGAGATTGTGCTAGCCTGGGCCATCCAGGTCAGGGCAAAAAACATACAGAGATGGTTTGGCCATTGCCTGCCTCTGCATAGCAACCCTAGACTTCTATGGTGGTCTCCCATCCCAGTACCAACCAGGGCTGACCCTGCTTAGCTTTCGAGATCTGATGAGATTGTGTTAGCCTGGGCCATCCAAGTCAGGGCAAAAACCATACAGAGGTGCTTTGCCATTGCCTGCCTCTACATAGCAACCCTGGACTTCCTTGGTGGTCTCCCATCCTAGACTTCTATGGTGGCTTCCCATCCCAGTACTAACCAGGGCTGACCCTGCTTAGTTTTTGATCTCTGATGAGATTTTGCTAGCCTGGACCATCCAGCTCAGGGTGAACCAAACAGATGCCATCTTTATCAACCAATTTATTTCAAAAATGTATATGCTACCACTCCATAGACAGCTCTGCTCTGTTCGTCACAGTTGAACAAACTAAGTTTGACTTGCTGAGCATTGCAAAAAGCCAGTGGAGATATTTTTAGCAGCAGTGGAATTGTTCAGTACTGAATCAAAGAGATCTAGTCTTTATTTAGAAATGTATTTATTTCAGACACACATACACACACTCTGCCTTTCCAGAGATCTGTTCGACAAAGCTTACAGCTATTCATCACAGGTGAACATGGTTCAGTTTGACGGTCAAGTCATTCATGATGGAATTCGCATCATCCTTTACGGAGATCCTATCATCCTTGATGAACCTATGGAGATCAAAAGCTGCAGTACTAAAAGAAAATGTAGAAAAGGGCAAGAGTCCTGTAGCACCTGGAAGACTTAACGAAGTTTGTGGCAGGGTATGCACTTCTGTGAGTCGCAGTTCACTTCTTCAGTGTCTGAAGAAGTATCTGAAGAAACATCTGAAGAAACATCTGAAGAAGTGAGCTGTGGACAGAGACTCCCGAAAGCTCCTCCCCTGCCACAAATCTGTTAGTCTTTAAGAAGCTACTGGACTCTTGCTCTTTTCTGACAGACTAACAGGGCTACCCACCTTGATCTACCCCCCCCCCAAAATAAAATGCTGAAGGCACCCCAGAATCTGTTCTATTGGCCCATGACCCCAGCTGTTTCCATGACCGTCTAGTACAAGTCCCACGTCTGACCTCCTTAAAAGAAACAAACTTACATTTAAGCTCTCTTTTTACAGCATTTCTCCTTTCCTCCCCCTCATAAGCAAACCTTTGCGATAGAACCAGCTTTGCCGCAAGAGCCATTATTCCGTAATCTTAGCTGCGCGGATTTCTCTGTGTTTCCAGTCGAACCACCTGTTGGGGGTAACCTTCTCTAAAAAGGCTTCCTGTTATTTCTCAGGCTCTCCTCTCGGCTGTTCAAATCAATGGGGCTGCGGAGCACACACTGCGGAAATCGCTCTTTAATTAAGAGCCAGAATTCGGAGGCCCGGTGGTTGCCAGGGCAAACACAGAATCTGTTTTGAATGTTGGGAAGGGAGCGGAGGAAGCGACCGAAGGCCGAGGCCAGAAACGGCGCAAGATCTTTGTGCCGTGAGCAAAGCTGATAGGATGTCTGTCGTGTTGTTCCAAAAGAAATTGATTGGGAGAAGAGGCTTGTTCATGCAGCGCTGGAAGCAGAAGGAGGCCTGTAAACTCTTCATTGTACCTTTGGGTGGTGACTGAGGAAATAATTGTCTCAAGGCACCTGAAGTCGCTTCCAACAGGAATTTCCCAGCTTGCACATTGAGGACATGAAGAGGGAAGGAGGAGGAAATTGGCTGCCAAAGTGCACATTGTGGGGATGGTTGGATGCAGACAGGGAGAGAAGGAAGTTGAAAGGGTCAAGTTGCTTCAGGACAGCACAAGACTAAAAGCTCCTAATGTATTGCCTAAGGTTAGTGGACAAACAAAATCATTTCCATATGAACTTTCACCTTTGACCTTGGGCACGGGCTTTCGGAGTCAAAACGGAAGTCTGTTTCCTTACCTCATGAATGAGCACCATGGATGCTAATGAATTTATCATTGTAATGAACTACATCATCCATTTATTATGTCAATATTCCATTTAAATAGGTTATATTTTCTCCTGATGGCATTTGGCGGGGATGCAGAAGAGGGACCCCATGACTTAAGCTTTCTCCTTGGCCTTTGATTATTTCTCAGAGGCTCTGGACTGCAAAACAACTCTTCGGCTTTACTGGACACTTATCTCAAACTTCCACTGTACATATTATCCCTACCATAGAGATTGAAGGTTCCTGGAGCACTGTGACATCACTTCCTGTTCTGAAACAGGAAGTGATTCTCAGAAATCTCCACCACTACCCCAAAGTTCCTGGTGACTTCCAGCCGAGGGCAGGAAACCCGACCATTTCCATATTATGAAGACACTTGCTTGAAGCCATTTTTTAAAAATGAATATTCAGAAGCTTCAGTTGATGATTAATTGGCCCATTTCATAGTGAGGGCAGACTGCTGAGATGTAAGTCCATATAAAGCTGGTCTCATGTGAGATCTCATGTGACTTTCAGGCCCAGTTCAAAGTTCTGGTGATAACTTTTGATGCCTTCTGTGGCTTTTAAACCAGTTTCCCTTATGGTGCTCAATCCTCTTGAGATGATACACGTGAAGCTGCCTTATCCTGAATCAGACCATTGGTCCATCAGAGTTTGTTTTGTCTACCATTGTGGTGTAGTGTAGTGTGGTGTAGTGGTTCAGAGCAGCAGATCCAAATCTGGAGAACTGGGCTTGATTCCCCACTGCTCAATGTGAAGCCAGCTGGGTGTCCTTGAATCAGTCACAGTTCTCCCAGAGCTCTCTCAGCCCCACCTACTTCCCAGGGTGTCTGTTGTGGGGAAGGGAAGGGAAAGGAGTTTGTAAGCTGCTCTGAGATTCCGAGTGAAGGGCGGGGTATAAATCCAATCTCCTCCTCCTCCTCCTCCTCCTCCTCTTCTTCTTCTCTCAGAGCTCTTCTCTCAAGAACAGTTCTCTCAGAGCTCTCTCAGCCCCACCTATCTCACAATATGCCTTTTGCGGAGAGGAAGGGATGGGCAATTGTAAGCCACTTTGAGACTCCTTTGAGTTGTGAAAAGTGGGGTATAAAAACCAACTCTTCTTCTTCTTCTTCTTCTTCTTCTTCTTCTTCTTCTTCTTTGTCTCAAACTGGCAGCAGCTCTCCAGGGTCTCAGGCAACGGTCTTTCCCATCCCTTGCTGCTGGGTTCCCTCCCCTTCCCAGTTTCCACCCTCCCTAGGCTCTGACCCACGTCTCCAGGGATTTTCCATTCTAGAGTTGGCCACCCTATTCTGGTGCCATCCAGGTGTTTTTTGTTGTTGTTATCAAGGTACTGCTGACTTATAGAGACATCATGAGGTTTTCGAGACAGGAAATGCCCAGAGAGGCTATGTCATTGACTGCCTCCACATCATGACCCTGTTATTCCTTGGTGGTCTCCCTTCCAAATACCCGTCATGACCAACCCTGCTTAGCTTCTGAGATTTGATGAGATTGGGCTCACCTGGGCTATCCAGATCAGGGACACAGCCCACTAAGGATCCTGTGTCTATGTTCTATCTGGAGCTGCTTCTGAAAACAGTTCAAGACCTTAGTTTCTGAATGTGGAAGGCTCTTTTCCCGGGAGAAATGGTCCACTCTTTCAGCACAGAGCGGTGGGATCTAAGTCACTATATTTATCAGTGTTGGCAGAGTGTAGACATGCGGTAAAGCAGAGCACAAGCTGTTTAAATAATTAGGTAGGTTTATTAAGAAGGGAACAAACATTGTATGAAAGAGGAGCAAGAAAGTGAAGCCTGTCTAAATAGCTAGGAGGAAGTCAGCAACAAAGAGATCTCAGCAGGAGCAGGAAGGAGACCTCACTGAGCCAATCAAGAGACCAGAAGGAGACTATTTGAAGACAGTAGGAAGTCCCTAATCTCACTATGCTAACTAGTTATCCCTTCTGCTGCCCCCTGCAGGAAGTTCCTGACATCTTCTCTATCTATGCACAACAGACCTTGCAAATTCCAACGATCAGTTGTCTCTCTGGACTGAGGCACATGATTCTTTAGCAGCCGCTTCTCCAGGCAGATATCCTCAACTTCCTGTCACATCCCTTAAAACCCTGCTCCTAGCCTTATATATGGTTTCAAACCACAGGCATTCCTTGGAACATCAAAAGTTGCCCTCAGCAATACGGATGCGAATCATTAATTTTCCCACCCCCTCTTTTCGGGTTGCCTTCTAGCAATATCTTTGCTTGGAAAAGGAACAGAGAAGAGTAATTACATTTACTCCATTTGCATGCATATTATTGTCTACTTCTCATTATTCTCCATTTATTTAATAACCTTTATTTTCAACAGTCTTAATGGCTGCAGCTCATGAGCCTTTGAGCGTAATTTTGTTAGTTAAATAAACCAGAGCCAGTACGTAAAATGGCACATTATGTGCAGGAGGATTTTTCTTCTGTTAATTGAAAACAAACTGGAACTAAGTGAAATTACATGAATATTCAATCGTTCGGTACCACGCAAAGGTTATTAATGAGTTCAAGAGTGTGTTTATTTTCTTCAACAGAAATGGCGGCCGATGGAGCATCCGAGCTCCAGTAACTTCTAAGTGACTTGGTGGATCGGGAATATTTCCAAACGTCCTGGCGTCTTTCCTGTAATATGACGTCTTGGATTTCGTTACACAGTTTGATGTTCAGAGGCATCATGTGCCTAATTAATAGATGTGGAAAACAAGCACCAATCAGGGGTCATCAACTCCACGACTCATTTGTGAACCTCCAGTGGCTAGTAACTGTAAGAAACAGAACCTGTGGGGGGAAGGCAAAGCTTGGTCCGATACGAGGCAGTTGTTATTGCTGACGTTGGTTGAAAGAGCCATTTATATAATTTATACCCCCAACTTCCATGCAAGAGCAGTTTCAGGGCAGCTTGATACCTAAATAAGAATTAAAATCCACATAAAAACATCTGAAAACGGTTCAATTGTAAACAATTCAATGTTTACAATTGAACCCACGACTGAATTTGCCTTTTTGGCCACCTCTGCTACCTCACCGTGCCTGCTCAACTTGCACCCTTGTTAAAATGACAAGGCCAGCGGGATGGCCTGGTACTTCTCATCAAAGCCCATCAAGTTAGACATCCTGCTGGTAGATCCAGAATGGAGCCCTGCAGTTTGTTTGCCCAAATGGGCCCTGATGCACCACTGGGACCACAGAAGGAAGGGTGGAAGAACTGAGCTATTTCCCTTGATTTCTTCCCAGCTTCGACTGTCCCCCCTCCCCGGGTTCCCTGTAGGAAGAATATACATGTATGATATGGTCATGTCATGTATGACGCAGAGGCAGAGAGCACTGGTCTGCCTAGCCTCATGTAGGATTCTGAATAGGTGGGAGGAGGGAGGGAGGGAGGGAGGGAGGGAGGGAGGGAGGGAGGGAGGAAGGAAGGAAGGAAGGAAGGAAGGAAGGAAGGAAGGAAGGAAGGAAGGAAGGAAGGAAGGAAGGAAGGAAGGAAGGAAGGAAGGAAGGAAGGAAGGAAGGAAGGAGAAAAGATTGAATTTATACCCCGCCCTTCACTCGGTGTCTCAGAGCGGTTTACAATCTCCTTTCCCTTCCCCTCTCCACAACAGACACCCTGTGAGGGAGGTGGGGCTGAGGGAGCTCTTTCGGGGACTGCTCATGAGAGAACAGGTCTGAGAGAACTTGTGACTGACCCAAGGTCACACCAGCAGCTGCATGTGGAGATGTGGGGAATCAAACCCAGTTCTCCCAGATTAGAGTCTGCACTCTTAAACACTACACCACACTGGCTCTAGTCCAACCCTTACACCAAACACCAAACTACACCAAACAGGAAGGAAGGAAGGAAGGAAGGAAGGAAGGAAGGAAGGAAGGAAGGAAGGAAGGAAGGAAGGAAGGAAGGAAGGAAGGAAGGAAGGAAGGAAGGAAGGAAGGAAGGAAGGAAAGTCATCCACATGGAAACTTGGCAGTATGCCATTGGACTCTGTTCCCTTCCACAATGAACATTATTCTCAACATAAACTTCTTAAAATCTGTACAAACAATATGAACTTTAAAGGTGTATGTAACCGAAGAACAATTCAGATGAGGCAGTGTAGTCATGTGCATTTGTGAGTTGCCATCAATGTGCACACACTGACAGTCTGAGCATGTCTGGACACATGCACGCATGAAATTGCACGGGAAGCTGGACCCTTGGTATATCAAGCATGGGGTTGTCTAATCTGATTGGCAGCAGCTCTCCAAGGTCATGGGCTGGTGTCTTTCACATCGCCTATTACTCAATCCTTTCAAGTGGAGATGCAGGGATCGAACCTGGGACCTTCTGCATGCCAAGCAGAGGCTCTACCAGTGATCCTGGCCACCTTCCCACAGAGCCAGGGCAGCACTTTATGTTGATGTACTGCTGTTCTGAAACAAGAACCTGTCCCTCCCTAATGACACGGAGACAACACTCAGTGGCCGGAACATCACAAGAAGATGGAGTCTGTCTTGGTGCCTACCATACTGGGTCCCATTCTGCACCTCACATTCATTCCGCTGTTTTACCAAACCCACGTTGGAACAGAAATCCCCCTCTACATTGCACGCCACTTTCATTTTCTTTGATTGTCGGATTTTATGGTAGCCTCCACACTGCATGCCGGTTTCACTTCCTTCGATGACTCGGTTTTACGACATTAATTATCCACATTAAATACAGTGAGCCTAAAGCTATCTATGCCTTCCGTACATTATGAATCCATTTGTACAAACGCTCCCATCTTCCAAAATATATATTATCATCTTTCCCTTTTTTAATAAAAAATATATATTATCATCTTTCCCTTTTTAAATAAAATTTGTAAGAGATAACTCGGTTTTATGGTACTGTCTGCATAGATTTATGGCCGTGGGAAGGCTGTTCAGGGGTGACTCTGAAGTCAGTATGGCATGGGCCTGGGGTGTCTGAATGAGGGCTTTTTAAAAAAAAACAACACAAATTTTATTAGGATATACAATGTTTCACAGCTCGATCCAAATAATACACATCGGCCCCGGTCATACGGGCCAGAAAATGCGGGGGGAGAGGCATGGCAGTTCGCCCTGGAGCTAGATAAGGCGCCCGATCACAGTGGCCACCGGGTTGCCACGCTCCAGCTCTGTGCCCCGATCACACCGCGCTGCTGCGGCGCAGCAAAAAAGCAGCGAAGTGCGCATGCGCCATTGGGGGGGCGGGCCACTGTCGGTGTCTTGTGTGTGCGCATGCACTGTTCAGCATTGGTGCGCATCCCATGGACATTTACAACATCTGGAAACCCCGGGGACATGGGCGGGCCTCGGAAGCCAGCGGGATACTGGCGCTCCCATGATCAGACGCCAGCCTTTGCCCCGGGGTTTCTGGAAACTAGTACTTTGGACCTACTAGTTTTTTACTCCTCATTTTCCATGGGAAGCCGCGGGTTGGCCACGGGAGCACTACGCCTCCCAGATGTGCTTGTATGATCACGCATGGAAAGTCCGCAGGCCTCCCGTGCCTTCAGCGGGGCAAATGCTCAGTGTGAATGGGGCCATCATATCCTTTTCCCAAAACTCCTCTTCCCCCTCTGTTGGCTCCCAGCATTGCTTCCACCATTTCATCAAAACATAATACACGTTAAATCCTTGTTAACATGCAAAATCTACAGGTAACACCAAGTTACTTACTTATGATTACTATAAACACTTAATAACTGTATTCAATTATTACATCATTAGTAGTTTCCCAAACTAAAAATAAGGAGCTGTGGTGACTCAAGTGGTTAAGACACTGAACTGCAGGCTGTGGAAAGTCAGTAGTTCAGCAGTTCAAGACCCGAGAGTGCTGCATGACGGGGTGAGCTCCCATCTCTAGTTCCAGCTCCTGCCAAACTAGCAGTTCGAAAGCAAGAAATGGCAAGTAGATAAATAGGTGCCACTTCGGTGGGAAGGTAATAGCATTCTGTGCACCTTGGTGTTTAGTCATGCCAGCCACATGACCACAGAAACATCTTCGGACAGCGCTGGCTCCTCGGCTTTGAAACGGAGATGAGCACCGCAACCCTAGAGTCGGATTCGACTGGCTTTCGAGCAAGGGAGCCTTTACTTTTAAACTAAAAATACTATCTTTCATTTCCCAATGCTTCTGTATATATTCTCGGGTGTCTGAATGAAGTTTTGAGCCATGTCTTTTTCTGCCCCAGGGTGGGTTTGGTAAAACAGCAGAGTGCATGCTGGATGTAGAATGGGCCTGAGCCATGCGTTACACTCGCCCACCCTTTGGCAAATCACAAGCCATATCTACACAAACCTGCCCAACAGAATGCAAGACCTGTTGCTAGTGCACAACAAATAGCATTGTAACATTTCTGCTCTTTTCTGGGAGACCCCTTTATGTGTGTCAACCTCTGTAAACACTACCCCTCAGTTGCATTCTGAGGTGGTGTGCGTTATGCTGTCTCCTCGCCTTCCTTATTTCCGCTGCCACCGAAAACTCTCGCATCAGAATTCTCGGTTGAAACCGAAGAACAAGATGGCTTTCTTGTATGTATAGTGGAATAAGAGAACAGTCAGTGCGTGGGGAGGTGACTCTGAGGGAAAAGAGGATCCTTTATTCTAAAATAAATGGTTGTTTTCCCTTAAACACGAGTCGTGTCTATGTACAAGTAAAACAGCACCGCCGTTTCTTTCTGATTCATAAGCGTAATGATTTCAGATAGGCGCATAAGTGTAATGGTTCCTTAAATAGATCTAATTGCACAGGCTTATTTCCTCGCTTGCTGCCTAGTTCAACAACTTCCACAACGCTTAACTTTCCAATTTGGCACCCAGGCTCATAACTTCTACACAGAAGGCAGATTTCTCTCATGGTACTCTACAGCATCTCGCTCAAGCTCCTGCCTCTGCACACGGAGACAATATTTACGTGGCAAAACACCACAAGAATCATGTGGTGGTGGAAAGTCCCTTCAAGTTGCAGCCAACTTATGGTGACCCCATAGGGTGTTCAGCGAAGGAGACTTCAGAGGTAGTTTGTCAGAAGAAGAAGAAGAGGAGGAGGAGGAGGAGGAGGAGGAGGAGGAGGAAATTGGATTTATACCTCGCCTTTCACTGAAGGAGTCTCAGTGCAGCTTACCTGAAGGAGTCTCAGTGCAGCTTACAATCTCCTTTCCCTTTCCCTCCTCACAACAGTCACCTTGTGAGCAAGGCTTCCTCTAAGCTGTGGACTCTTGTGAGCAAAATTTCTACTTTGTGAGCTACTGGCATTAAAGTTGTGAGCAGGGGATTTGGCTGTTGCATAAATTAGTTTGCTCTGGAGCCATCCTTCCTGAGCTAAGACAAAAATGTGTGAGCCGGAGGCTAAAAAAAAAACTGAGCTAGCTCACTCTAACTTAGCTTAGAGGGAACACTGCTTGTGTGGGAGGCGGGGCAGAGAGAGCTCTTTTGGGAACCGCTCATGAGAGAACAGCTCTGAAAGAACTTTTAACTGACCCAAGAACACCCAGCTGGCTGCATGTGGAGGAGTGGGGAATCAAACCCAGTTCTCCCTGATTAGAGTCCGCACTCCTAACCACTAACTAAGCTGGCTGTTATACTGACTGCCTCAGCATCACGACCCTGGTATTTCTTGGTGGTCTCCCATCCAAATACTGACCAGGGCCAACCCTGTTTAGCTTCTGAGATCTGACAAGATAAAGCTATCCAGGTCATCATAGCCATGCCTTTTGATTGTACTCCCTAGCAATGGGCTCAACAAAAGAACATCCCTGGAAATTTCAGTCGTATGTGGAAACGATGCACCATTCAGGATACATTTCTTTTAGTGCAAACGCCTCTTTAAAAGTGAAAAGCTAATCCATAAACAAAACTGAAATTGCAAATGCCAAGGGAAGGAGGGAAAAGAGTGAGGGTTTCTCCTTCTGACACATTCTGATAAACAAAGTAACTTCTGAGCAAAGTGGGTGTAAAACATTAAGGCTGCGGTCAGATGGGCACTTTTACCCACTTTCCTTGTGGTTCCCTTGTGGATTAAAAGTGGATGATCAGACTGCGACGTCTGGCTCCCGTTCCCCAGTCATTGGACTCCCATTCTAATCCATCTCCCCAATAGGTTAGAGAGACATCAGGGAAAGTCTGAGGTAAATGGGAACCCTCCGCAGTCCCAAACATCTGGTCTCTCCTTGAGCAACAAAACCGTTTGGGGAAGCCTGGAGCTTCCGGTCCATGGCTGCCATTTTTTGCACAGTAAGCGAAGTGCACATAAGCATTTATGCGTGCCCAGCTTGGGAGTCCCTGCCAACCAGAAGACCACACTTATGCATATGCAGACATTGGACTCCCTTCAGGAACAAAGGCAGCTGAATCTGGAAAGCCAGCAACAGGGTGATCATGCACCCCAATCAGTTACTAGGGGATGTGTGATCAACATTCCCCGGCTCAAGGAACTCCAGATTAAAGCTGAGGTAGGACCACAGCGTGCCAAGCTTGTCGTCTGACCGCAGCCTAAGTCTGACATTTTTGGCCTTTGAATGAATAACGAAACCTCTCCCCATCTTGTTGCCCAGTGTCAGGAACAAGATTGGTTCATGAGCAACAACAGAGGCCCATTCACTGGAAACGTTGCTTGTTCTCCAAAAGGTACCCGCTGAGCCGTTTGGGTGTTGAGGCCCCAAAAAGTTTCTCTCCAGCAGGTTTCTGTTTCAGCTTTCCTTGAGCTAATCAACTAGTGATTTTGGTGTGAAGACTAAAACAGAGATGGATAGACACACATTTGGCGAAGCCTCGCAATGTATGCATGCGGGAAGGGAGATGCATCATGGCTTCCTCGACGCAAACACCGATTTACTGTCGTTGTCATGTCTGATCATTGTAAGCTGTAAAGAAACCGGCGCAAAGGATGAAACATCGCGGCGACGGCGCAGCCGGCAAGTAACTTGGGAGGCAGCATTATTGATATTCTGCTAGGTCGGCAGATCTAAGATTTATTAGAAAATATATTACTCAAGTACGATCATGTCTAGCAAGATAATGAAACACTATCTGATGTATGTGGCGGTGCCGTACGTATAAAGCTGGGGGAAGAGAAAGCCAGATCAACAGAGAGGAGCTTTCCTTATCATAACATTTCACGGTTTATGAGGCTTCAATATTTGTATTTCCAACTCAGAGCCTGCCCGGGATAAAATAATAACATCCCTCCCCTCCCATCACTCTCACAAACCTTGCCAGCTTCTGACATTTGGTTTTATATGACGAGCCACAGGTGGGATGTGCAGCCCTAATAGCAGCAAGACTAAGACCCAGAAGCCGCAACATGGAGGATTTCTGTCTGGGTTTGTCGCTAGGTGGGGTGCCCTGCTTCACACTCTCCAAGGAGGGTTGGACCTGATTGGAAAACAAGACTGTTTTGCACATTATCAGCAGGGCCGTGGATGGACTTCCCTACATGGGACACGGATTCCTGTCACCTAATTAAAAACAAAGTATTTTAAATTTGTGTCGCAATAAGTCGCCACGTAAAAGATGAGGTCTTGATTTAAAGAACAGGAAAAGTTCTGGTCTGTAATGGCTGACGAGAGAAGAGGAAGAGGTTGGATTTATACCCCACCCTTCACTACCCTGGCTGCATGGTCTTAGAGTAATGTGTTGGCTGTTTAAGGAATTAAATTTCAAATAAACTTTATGAATTCTTTTTTTAAGAAACAAATAACGGTTTGGTTACTTGTGTGCAGCTGCCCTGGGGACCCATGGGATTCAGGTTTGAGGAAGAAGAAGGAGGAGAAGGAGGAGGAGGAGGAGGAGGAGGAGGAGGAGGAGGAGGAGGAGGAGGAGGAGGAGGAGAAGGAGAAGGAGGAGGAGATTGGATTTATCTCCACCCTTCACCTGGAGTCTCAGATCTGCTTACAAACTCCTTCCCCTCCCCACAACAGACACCCTATGAAGTAGGTGGGGCTGAGAGAGCTCTGACAGAAACGGCTCTTTTTCAAGAACACCTCTGACAGAACTATGGCTTGCCCAAGGTCATGCAGGATCTGTGAGTGGAGGAGTGGGGAATCAAACCCAGTTCTCCCAGAGTAGAGTCCGTGCACTTAACCACTACACCAAACTGGCTCTACAAGTTACTATGGAAGTTATGTGTGACCTCACTACCTGACATTTTGCGGTTGGCTCTTCCTCCTGTGGCAGACGTTTTGTGACTGGCTCCACCTCCTGTGGCAGCCATTTTATGGCTGTGCCCGCTAATACCTCTGTTAGAATTCCCAAGGTGCTTGCAGGCTCAAAAGATGGCGGGCCCCTGAGTGTGACCCGGACAACTTGTAGCAGTGCCACATGCACAGATAATGGAACCAGGCAACAGAAGGATACAATTTCCTGTTGGTTGTGAGGAAATCATGGATTTTCTGTTTGTCTCTTTGACGGCTGATCTGGAAAAACGGTAACCCCACCTGATTAGGAAGGCTCATTTCAGGGCTGATCATAGCTGTGCTAACAGTACGCACCATAGGGGACCTCAGCTGATCTTAGCTCTTTCATGAGCGTGGGCTGGACCACAGCAGCATGGTCATCGTTTGGTTTGAATGCTTATTCTAGTTTGAATTCCTAACTCAGGGGTGTCAAACATGGATCAGGCCCCCAGAGGGCTTCTATCAGGCCCACAGTGGAACTGGCTGTCTCCTGCTTCTTCTTCCATTTTGCTGCTGCTGCATCATTGGAATTATGGAGGGAGTTAGATAAGCATATGGAGCAGAGGTCCATCAGTGGTTATTAGCCACAAGATATAGATGGGAACTCTCATTTTGGGGCAAGTGATGCTCTGTATTCTTGGTGCTTGGGGGGGGGGCAGCAGTGGGAGGGCTTCTAGTGTCCTGGCCCCACTGCTGGACCCCCTGATGGCACCTGGTATTGTTGGCCACTGTGTGACAGAGTGTTGGACTGGATGGGCCATTGGCCTGATCCAACATTGGCTTCTCTTATGTTCTTATGTCTGGGGCAGGTGATGCTCTGTATTCTTGGTGCTTGGGAGGGGGGACAACAGTGGGAGGGCTTCTAGTGTCCTGGCCCCACTGGTGGACCTCCTGATGGCCCCTGGTATTTGTGACCACTGTGTGACACAGAGTGTTGGACTGGATGGGCCACTGATCCAACATTGGCTTCTCTTATGTCCTTATGTTCTTACGTAGGTTTGCAGCTTACAGATACACACCTGAACAGCATACTCAGGATTGCAACAGCACAGACATTTTGATGCCATCATTCAGAGGAAGAGAGTGATCAGACACTGTTAAATAAATTTTAAAAATATATATATTACAAGAGTGCCTATGTTTAAGCATGTTTCTATTTTAAGTAATGTGTTTGTGTCCTTTATAAAGTTTACATCTCCGCTACCTGGCATTCCATTTTATTTTTATTTTTTAAAGAAAATTTATTAACAGGATATAATAACATGTTCCATATTCCAACAACCAATTCTTATCATATCCTTTTCTAAAAAATGTGTCCCCCGCCCCGGCTTCCAACGATGCTCCACCCCCATTAACATTTCTATCAATATTCACTTACATTCAATTCATTTTCAATATTCAATACATAATTTCCAATATTTTCCTTTTCTATATTTCACAATTAGGTAACCTTTCTATTACAATCCCTTTTCTTACAATACCCCTATTATTAATAACTATCAAAACATAGCAATCTGTTTTTCACATCCCAGTTAAGTTCTAAATAGTCTTTAAAATCTTTCCAATCCGCTAAAAATTCTTTGTCTTCTTTTCCATGAAGTTTTCTTGTCAGCTTGTCCATTTTAATCATAAAAATCATTTTTTTTTAATCCATTCCCATTTATCGGGTACCTGCTCCTGCTTCCAAAACTGAGCATAAGTCATTCTTACAGTTGAAATTAAGTACCATAACAAAGTTCTCTTTGCCATTTTGACTTCTTCTAATTTAAGTCCTAAATCTGGCATTCCGTTTTATGACACACACAGCCCAGCCCAAAGTGGTCTCATTTATGTCAGATCCGGCCCTCGTAACACATGAGTTCGACACCCCTGTCCTAACTTGTTTAATTTTAATTGTATTTATTGTACTGTTTTTAGGATGTTAAGGAGCTGCGGTGGCTCAAGTGGTTAAGACGCTGAACTGCAGGCTGTGGAAGGTCGGTAGTTCAGCAGTTCGAGACCTGAGAGTGCTGCATGATGGAGTGAGCTCCCGTCTCTAGTTCCAGCTCCTGCCAACCTAGCAGTTCGAAAGCAAGAAATTGCAAGTAGATAAATAGGTACCACTTCGGTGGGAAGGTAACAATGTTCCGTGTGCCTTGGTGTTTAGTCATGCCGGCCACATGACCATGGAAACGTCTTCGGACAGCGCTGGCTCTTCGGCTTTGAAACAGAGATGAGCACCGCAACCCTAGAGTCGGATTTGACTGGCTTTCGAGCAAGGGAACCTTTACCTTTACCTTTTAGGATGTTACCCGCCCTAAGCCCACTTACAGGATGGGTGGGCTATAAATACAAATAATAAATAAATAAACAGCGAATGGACAGTCGCCAGATAGTCACTTACACAGCTCTGTTTTGCTTTGCCGTCCATTCATTCAGCCACCTACTTTACAGATGTACGGGCCGTGCCTGTATGTGTACGACACACCTGTTTTCTGTACAACTTTATCCACATTTCTTGTTCACACTTTAGACTTTCCATTAAAAAGAAAAAGAAAAAAATCTCAGGTGTATACCGGGAGGGGGGATGAGGTGTGAATCAATCCAAATGTGTGCTATGGAAGTATGCTAATTTGTTTCTTTACCTCTGAAAAATGCAGTGGGGTCCAGGACCGAAGCTGTGAATAGATAACTATTTCGCGGGGGAGAAATACAGATTGAAATTACCTCAGACGTATCGCCCCATGACAACTCGGCGTCGAACCTTCTGTTCTTGGTTGACCTCGATGGAAAAGATATTCAGGCACAGGTTTACACAATCCATTATTTCACATTTCAAACACGGGATTGAGGTGGGGCTGGTTCCAGATTTTGGGGGAGGTCACTGCCTCCCGCCAGGACCCCCTCTTATTTATTTATTTATTCGATTTCTATACTGCTCCATCCCGGAGGCTCTGAGCGGTTTACATAGTGGTTTATATTTCCTAGCTAGGGCCACACTTGAATGGGGAGCTGAGTGCCTACCAGGCACCCTAATGCCTTTGTTGTTTCTTTCTGTGATTCCACTGCTACAGTGGCTCAGCGTGGTCTGGCTTCTGCGTGATGTTTTTCCGGTGCGATCCAGCTCAGCGTGGCTCTGCAGTGGCTCCTACTGGGCTGGTTCCACAGTCAGCAGCTGTGCGACGACTACTGCACTAGCCTCCGTCCTGATTGGCTCCGGCTGTGCTGCGTCGCCACGTCGCCTCGTCTCTGGCCAGTCCCACTGGAATGCTTGCTCAGCCGATGTTGATTCGCCGCCATGTTTTCCAGCTTATGTGTCACTTTCCACCCACTGAGCCCCATGCTGGTGGATATTTCTTCCACCCCTCTCATGAGCCATCTCATCCCCTGCACTCACAGAGGCCTGCACAACCCAGATGCCTGCTCCATGACAATCCTGGGCAATGCATATGGCAGAGAGCATGGTGTTACCCTTACCAGCATCAGGTTGAGGCCAGCCTGATATCTTTTTGGGCCGGGGACCATCAGAAGGTTCTTGTCTGCTGATCTTAAGACCCTCTGTTTAGGATGGCACTTGGAGATATTTCCTCCATGTGAGAGAAGAATGTGGATTAAGGGTCTGAGGGATGTGGACTAAGGATCTGAGATCTCCTGGACATCTTTTTAAACTGTTGCAAAGCGCCACTACTGCCTGTGTGAAATGCCTACACTCAGTTCCATTCTGCTTTGTTTCCAGTCTGGTGTAGTGGTTATGAGTGTGGACTCTAATCTGGGAGAACCAGGTTTGATCCCCCACTCCTCCACATGCAGCTGCTGGTGTGACCATGGGTCAGTCACAAGTTTTCTTAGAGCTGTTGTCTCAGGAGCAGTTCTCAAAAGAGCTCTCTCAGCCCCACCTCCCTCGCAGGGTGTCTGTTGTGGGGAGGGGAAGGGAAAGGAGATTGTAAACTGCTCTGAGACTCCTTCTCTTCTCATGAGAAGAGTTATGAAGTTCTGCAGGGCCTGTAAGACGGAGCTCTTCCGCCAGGCTTTTGCATAGGAGCTGCCACCGCTACTGTACCACCACTGAGTTGCCATCTTTGGCGGTGGATTCTATCAGGATGTGAGCTGGCCCTGGAAGGATGATCAGACGACCTGAAGAACTGATTATGAAAGGCGACAGTACTATCCGGAACTTATGCTGATGGGTTGTGCTGGTTTATGGAACCCCATCTTGGATCGATGAGAGCTTATTATTGTGGCTGACAGTTTTAATTGATAAGAGCTGTTTTAATCTGTTTTAGCTGTTTTAATAATAATAATGATGATGATGATGTTGATGATATTGATGATGCCATCCAGGTATACTGATCCTGTATCTCTTACCAACAAATGGCAGTTCATTCTTGGGGGTGGTGGAGAATGGCATGTCACAAGACACATGGATCTGCCTTGCCCTGTTTCCCTTTTCCCGTCTTCTGGGCAGTGTGTACAGTTTGCCGTGTCATGTTAACCAGGCTGGGCATTTCCCTGCTCCACCTCAGATCATGGTTCCTGGAGGTTCCTGGAGGGGAAATGATGTCATCGCCAACACTCCCTCTAAGCTGTGGAGTCTTGTGAGCAAAAATCCCACTTTGTGAGCTACTGGTATGAAAGTTGTGACCGAGCAATTTGGCTGCTGCATCAATCAGTTTGCTCCGGAGCCGTCCTTCCTGAGCTAAGACAAAAATGTGTGTGCCAGAGGCTAAAAAACTGTGAGCTAGCTCACACTAGCTCAGCTTAGAGGGAACACTGGTCATCACGTCTCCGGCTGTGATAGGAGACACAGTAGGTCTCCTCTAAGCAGTGTTTTTGACCAGGTCTCTTAGGATTCATGCAGCCCTGGCCTTTATTTAAAACAAAAAAGACAGCTAAGGACAGCTGAACTGTTCTCAGTTTAGGAACGTGATCAAAAATGGATGAAACACCGGTGTTATTTAAGAGTGATCCACCAGGCGACTAATTCAACCCGGAGTTTCCACTTTGTTCTCCTGACGTTTATAAATCATGACACTCTTTTGATTTTCATTTTGTGATGTTCCTCGAATCCCCTGAAGGAGATATTTTTCCTTCCAAATGATGCCTCAACGTCTACTGTTCCATGCTGGATACAGTGTAATGTCACTCTTAATGCTTAACGGCATATGGCAAAACCCCTTGTTTTCCTATTTGTAGACTTGGCGGTTGAGATGATTTATCACTTGCGTTAAAAGATGTATAGACTCGCAGTACAATTTGCCACCAACCAGTCATTCCCGATAGCATTTGAAAATAACTAATAAGCTTTACCGTAAACCCACTGGGGCAGTTGGGATATTATATTTGGTGGCTCTTTGCACTAGTTGGAGTCCTCCCCGTGTCTTTATGAGGAATGCTAATGAGTAATCTGGGACCACTGGTGATTTCTAATTGATGCTTACATGGGCTGTCGAGATTTACTTTCTGGATCTGAAGGGCCTTCGCGGTCTGTGAAGAACAGCTCTCCACCAACAGCAGGAAACATGACGAAATATACTGGTAGGCAGGGCTATTTGGGGGCAGGAACGCAGAGGAACGGCATTCCGGCTGGCTCCTGAGTTGGCAATGCCCAGCAGGAACTCATTAGCATAACAGGCCACACCCAACAGCAGAAACTCATTAGGATTGCCTACATGAGGGGTGTGTGGCCTAACCAGGGCTCTTTTTGTAGCAGGAACTCCTTTGCATATTAGGCGACACACCCCTAATGTAGCCAGTCCTCCAAGAGGTTACAGTAGCCCCTGTAAGAAGAGCTCTGTAAGCTCTTGGAGGATTGGCTACATTAAGGGCCGTGTCACCTAATATGCAAAGGAGTTCCTGCTACCAAAAGAGCCCTGGGCCTAACATGCAAAGGAGTTCCTGCTACAAAAAAAAAAGCCCTGGGTTTTGACAACAAACAAGGTCAACAGAATAAGAAGCAAAAGGTAGGTGTGGCTGGATGACCACACTTCTGGTAACATGGGGGTGTGGCCTAATAGGCTAAAGAGTTTCTGCTGTTGAGTGTGGCCTATTATGCTAATGAGTTCCTGCTGGGCTTTTTCTACAAAAAAAAAGCCCTGCTCCTAGGTAGGCAGTTCTCAAAGGCAGTTCTCGAGAGAGCTCTCCTCAGCCCCACCTACCTCACAGGGTGTCAGTTCTGGGGAGGGGAAGGGAAAGGAGTTTGTAAGCCACTCTGAGACTCCCTTGGGTAGCGAAGGGCAGGGTATAAATCCAATCTCTTCTTCTTCTTTATTTTATTTATTTATTTGTTTCAATTTGTATCCCGCCCTCCCCGAAGGCTCAGGGCGGCTTCTTCTTCTCAATCTCTTCTTCTGATGGTGATGATGACCAATTTTATTTTATTTGTTTATATATTTGTCTGTTTTATTCAATTTATAGCCCACCCTCCCTGAAGCCAGCTCAGGGCAGGTAACATCAAACCATGAATGCAATTTTAAAACTGGATCTCATCAGATTTTGGAAGCTAAGCAGGGTTGACTGTCGTTAGTACCTGGATTGGGGGGGGCAAGGGAGTCTAGCATTGCTATGCAGAGGAAAGCAATGCCCGGTCACCTCTGCTCTCTACTTGTCTTGTAAACCCCACGAAGGGTCACCGAGTTACCGTATTTTGAAAAGCCCGAAAGAGAACGAATTTCCCAACTGACTACTTCAAACAAATGATCAGTATGACGAATCTCATTTTAAATACCCCTCCCATTGAAGAAGAGGCTTGCCTCCCCTGGGGGACTGTAGGGTGAAAGAGGCTCAGCCTCCTGACCCAAAAAGAGGACAATTTCAACATTTTTTGTTAAAAAAGAGGCCAAAGAGGAGGAGGAGGAGGAGGAGGAGGAGGAGGAGGAGGAGGAGGAGGAGGAGGAGGAGGAGGAGGAGGAGGAGGAGGAGGAGGAGGAGGAGGAGGAGGAGGAGGAGGAGGAGGAGGAGGAGGAGGAGGAAGAAGAAGAAGAAGAAGAAGAAGAAGAAGAAGAAGAAGAAGAAGAAGAAGAAGAAGAAGAAGAAGAAGAAGAAGAAGAAGAAGAAGAAGAAGAAGAAGAAGAAGAGGAAGAGATTGGATTTATACCCTGCCCTTCACTTCCCAAGGGAGTCTCAGAGTGGCTTACAAACTCCTTTCCCTTCCCCTCCCCACAACAGACACCCTGGGAGGTGGGCAGGGCTGAAAGAGCTCTGACAGAAATGGCTCTTTTTCAAGAACAGCTGTGCCAGAGCCTGTGACTGACCCAAGATCACATCAGCAGATACATGTGGAGGCGTGGGGGAATCAAACCCGGTTCTCCCAGATTAGAGTCCGCGCGCTTAACCATTACACCAAACTGGCTCTCAAAAAGAGGACAATTTCAAGATTTTTTTTTAAAAAAAGAGGCCAAAAGAAAAGAAGAAGAAGAGAAGAAGAGATTGGATTTATACCCTGCCCCTCACTACCCGAAGGAGTCTCAGAGCGGCTTACAATCTCCTTTCCCTTTCCCTGCCCATAACAGATGCCCTGTGAGGTAGGTGGGCCTGAGAGAGTTCTTTCGAGGACTGCTCTTGAGAGGACAGCTCTGAAAGAATTTATGACTGACCCAAGGTCGCACCAGCAGCTGCATGTGGAGGAGTGGGGAATCAAACCTGGTTCTCCCAGATTAGAAACCGTGCTCCTAACCCACTACACCAACCTGGCACGCATCAGACCACTACACCAAACAAAGGAGGACATTTGGTGACCCTAGAGGTCACTGTAAGTAGGTTGAGATGTGAAGACGCTGCTGTACAGAAAAAAGCCTCTTTTTTTCTGAAGCTATCCTGCCAGGGCCAAATGGCCTTAGCTGCTGACACTTCCGTGTGATTTTGTCACCTGCACAGATGGCCTGCACAGATGGCCATGCTTCATATCCATATGCAAGACACTTTGACACCTTTTGCTAGAGCAAGGAGACATTCAGGTGCCTTCTCACACATGGGAAGAGCTAGGCCCAAGACATCAACACATCAAAGCATTCTCTAACATGATACAGAACACGTAGGCAATGGCTAGTAACTGGAGATTTGGACACGCCCCTCCACTCCCTCACGATTGGATAATGGCCATATCTAATGGTGACGGAGGAAGGGGTTTAATTGTGATCACCCTATGGGAAGAGGGGAAGAGTTTTCTTGAGAAGAGTGTTCCTTTTTGGAAGAGAGTTCCTTTTTTGGACTGTATACTGGCAACATGGAATTTGGCTAAGAGGCAGCCAAGCTGGTCTCAGCTGCCAACAGCAACACGTGGTTTCTTTACAAGATTCCTTGGTGAGACTTTTGGATTATTTGCACATTGGACCATCTGATGCATCTGAAAGACGGGTAACTATGAATACCTCCATTGTGTAGTTAGAGCTGATTATGCTATAGGCATTATTTGTTTTTGTTTACCTTTTGCTAGTCTCATTATATATGCATGCTTTTGCACTGAATAAAAGATAATATATAACCAATATGATCTGGACTTGTTTTCCTCTGTTGCAACTGGAGCTCTAAGACTAAATCTTGTGCCTAAGCCGTTCACCTAAGAAGGCTACCACTGTGTGTTAATTAATTGTTTGCAAGCCTGGTACAGAGCTGATAAGTTGTTAATTCTCAGAGACTAGACAGGAGTTGGGACCTCTGCTCCTGAGCACGGGTGGGGAACCTTTTGTGTCAAGAGGTCCTGGTGGCAGTGACTACTAATACCCTAGAGCATATGCAGACATACACTTGGGGGCTTGTTTAATTCTTACTGAAGTCTTGGGGTTTCTAACTCTCATCCCTGGACTAGGGTGGGAGAGAAGAAATCCATGACAGCTGCATTATTCAATTATTCTTGCGAATCCTTCTGAAGTTTGAAAAGGGTTTGTTGCCGTCTCCGGTGCTGTTGGTCTCTGTCCAAGGCCCTCTTTTTTGCAAATAGATAAAAGCACTCTCTGCTCATCCTCGAACTTGGCTACCAGATAACCAGATGGCCGTAGCCTTTTCCCATTCACTCTGGGATCCTTTCATTAAGGCAGCTTTCCTTTTTGAGGAATGCTATTGTCCTCCACACTTGGGTTCCTTTGGATACCCAAATCAAACGCCTCATTCTTTCAACCCGATATTCTAGATGAATATCCTTCTTTGCAAAGAATAGCATTCCTGATGGTTCGTCTGCTTATTATCAGCCGTTAGTTTTTGTTTGTGTGTGCGTGTTCGGTATTTACAATACGAATTCAGTCACCTTCCAAAATCGCGCCTACCGTCTATTTAGAGGAACAGAAATATTTGCGGCCATCTTATCTTTTATTTTTGCAAGGGGGTGGGTGGGAGGAATGAACACTGAAGTCCCTCTTCAGCCGCGCAGAAACACCCAAAATGCATTGTTTGTTCTCCGGAGCTCCGTTGCTAAGGGTAGCGAGTATTTTGCGGCTTCCTCTTTAACTGACGTCTCATCCTAACACTTGTCAGCTCAATCAATGAGAACAAAGCAGCAGGATTTCTTTTTTAAAAATAAATTCTAGCATCACCTGAGGCTTTTTTTTTCTTCTTCTTCAAGGGCAGGAACACCAAGGATTGTGTTGTCTTGCTACTTCTTTCTTTTTTCATGAAATATAATGCCACCTCTTTGGGAGGAAAACAATTATGCACAATGGGCTTTTTATGAGGCCATACTTGATTCTGGGAAGAATGAACTGCATTCCGCTGACTGAAGGTCACTGCTTAGAATGGGCGACTGTGTACAGCGTAGAAAGCAGGTCCTTGTAGTTTTCTTCCTTGGCGGCTGTCATGGCTTTGAAACCCGGATTCAACAAGCTGTTGTCTACAACTCCAAATGTCCCCAGTCCAGGTTCTGAAGCAGAATTTAATTTAAAACTGGATGCATCAGGAGCAAGTGCCTCTGCAACCACACCTGCCCTCCCCCCCCCTCGTGAGGTCCTAGCCAATGTTCCCTCTAGGCCGAGTTAGTGTGAGCTAGCTCACAGTTTTTTAGCCTCCGGCTCACACTTTTTTGCCTTCGCTCGGGAAGGAGGGCTCCAGAGCAAACTCATTTGCGCAGGTCCCAAATTGCTTGCTCACAACTTGAATGCCAGCAGCACACAAAGTAGAATTTTTGCTCACACAACTCCACAGCAAAGAAGAAGAAGAAGAAGAAGAAGAAGAAGAAGAAGAAGAAGAAGAAGAAGAAGAAGAAGAAGAAGAAGAAGAAGAAGAAGAAGAAGAAGAAGAAGAAGAAGAAGAAGAAGAAGAAGAAGAAGAAGAAGGATGGTGGTGGAGGTGGTGGTGGTGGTGGAGGTGGTGGTGGTGGAGGAGGAATGGAGGAGGAGAAGGAGGAGATTGGATTTATACCCTGCCCTTCACTACCCAAGGGAGTCTCAAAGCAGCTTACAAACTCCTTTCCCTTCCCCTCCCCACAACAGACATCCTGTGAGGTAGGTGGGGCTGAGAGAGCTCTTGACACAAACTGCTCTTTTTCAAGGACAGCTGTGCCAGAAATATGGCTTGCCCAAGGTCACACCAGCAGCTACATGTGGAGGAGTGAGGAATCAAACCTGGTTCTCCTAGATTATAGTCCACGCTCTTAACCACTACACCAAACTGGCTTTTCTACCATAGCAGTAGAAAAGAGCCAGAGTCCAGGAGTACCTTAAAGACCAACAAATTTGCGTACTAGATGACCAGAAGGAGTCGGGTCAAATGATTAAAAAGCGATGCTCATACATTAGAAGAAGGGCCCCCCAACCTTTTTGAGCCTTGCAGTTCTTCTGACTTAGCGTGGTGGAAGCAGTCACAAAATGGCTGCCACAAAATGGCTGACATGGGAGGCAAAGCCAGCCACAAAATGGCTGCCTCAGCCCACCTGCAGATTCTTGTGCTGCGGTGGCCCCACCCACTTTCTGAAAACATTTGGTGAGGGCCAGGAAAGGCATTGGCGGGAGTCACAGTGCTCACGGGAACCCAGCCACTATCACAACACAGAATGGAATGCAGCATCAAGACCAATCCAATGAAGGGGTCGGAATCTACATTTTCATTTCAAAAGGACAACATTTCTAGCCCTCAGTGTTATGGGAAAACATCAATAAGGCAAGTTTCAAATGTTTGGGAATCAGATCAAGTCAGTCTGAAGCTTGCAGTTGTCAAAGGACAGCGCTTCTTTACTCAGGAAGGTGTCTCGTATGAAATTCTCCTTGTGTAGAGTGCCATCAAGTCACAGCTGACTGATGGTGACCCCAGCAAGGTGTTTTCAAAGCAAGTGAGAAGCAGAAGTGGTGGCCATGGCCTTCCTCTGCAGAGTCTTCTTTGGTATTCCCTCATCCACGTACCGACCCTGCTCAGCTTCCAAGATCTGAGAAGCAGAGGTGGTTGGCCATTGCCTTCCTTTGCAGAGTCTTCCTTGGTGGTCCCCCATCAAAGTACCGACCCTGCCTAGCTTCCGAGATGTGAGAAGCAGAGGCAGTCTGCCATTGCCTTCCTCTGCAGAGTCTTCCTTTGTGGTCCCCATCCATGTACCAACCCTGCTTAGCTTCCGAGATCTGGGAAGCAGAGGTGATTGGCCATTGCCTTCCTTTGCAGAGTCTCCCTTGGTGGTGCCCCATCTAAGTATAGACCCTGATTAGCTTCTGAGATCTGGGAAGCAGAGGTGGTTTGCCGTTGCCTTCCTTTGCAGAGTCTCCCTTGGTGGTCCCCCATCAAAGTACCAACCCTGCCTAGCTTCCGAGATGTGAGAAGCAGAGGCGGTCTGCCATTGCCTTCCTCTGCAGAGCCTTCCTTGGTGGTCCTCCATCCAAGTACCAACCCTGCTTACCTTCCAAGAGCTGAGAAGCAGAGGTGGTTTGCCATTACCTTCCTTTGCAGAGTCTCTCTTGGTGGTCCCCCATCCAAGTACCGACCCTGCTTAGCGTCTGAGAGCTGAGAAGCAGAGGTGTTCTGCCATTGCCTTCCTCTGCAGAGTCTTCCTTGGTGGTCCCCCATCCATGTACTCACCCTGCTCAGCTTCTGAGATCTGGGAAGCAGAGGTGGTTGGCCATTGCCTTCCTCTGCAGAGCCTTCCTTGGTGATCCCCCATCCAAATACCCACCCTGTTTAGCTTCCGAGATCTGAGAAGCAGAGGTGGTTGGCCATTGCCTTCCTTTGCAGAGTCTCCCTTGGTGGTCCCCTATCCAAGTACTGACCCTGCTTAGCTTCCGAGATCTGGGAAGCAGAGGTGGTTTGCCATTGCCTTCCTCTGCAGAGTCCTCCTTGGTGGTCCCCCATCCAAGTACCGACCCTGCTTAGCTTCCGAAATCTGACCCTCCCTCCCTCCCTCCCCCTCACTTGCTATCATGCACACTCTGGAATTCAGGAAGGAAGGTTTCTCATTTTCCACATTTTATCTTCTCCCCCCCTCCCATCTGTTAAAAAGAAACAACCTAGCTCCTTATTTAGCCCCATACGTCCAATTACATTTGGATTTTCTTGCCGCGGCACCGTTTGTTTTCTCCACTGCACCCAAACGTTTCTGGCTGTTTGTTAGAATAAATCCTGCCTCTCTGTTTCTCTTTCTACCTGTTCTTGTTGGATACCAATCCTAAACTCCCCCTCCCCCCAGTAAAATTCTTGGAAAGAAAAATCTGTAGTCTGCGGGAAGGAGGGCGTGAAAGAACAGTTGCCAATTAAATGCATGTCTGTTTCCTCCGACGGAGTCTTCCGAGCCATAGATTTTTCTCAGTTTCCGCTTATTAGGGATTAACATTGAAGGTTTGTTTGCGCGAGCATGTATTGCCAAGTGAGAAGACAAATGTACAAATGCTGCTACACCATCATCGATTTTACTCGCATCTTTCTTCCCTGTATGCTCTGAGCACAGGAACGCAAGGCTACCAAATGCGATGGGTCTTGAGGGTGTACACATAATGCTGGGACGGTGGCGAGGTCGGCTTCCCGTTGGGCATGCACGTTATTTATGTTGCATGGATCGCAGCATGATGCTCTGTAAGAGTCGCCCTGAGGAGCACGAGGCCAGAATGGGCCCATATTTCACGCGCAGCCTTGCTGCGCATGTTTCAAGGCAATGAACCAGATTATTGCAAGCGAGGCTACACAAATGTGATATGGCTACGAGGATGTGGAGAGCCCAATGTATGAAGAAGAACAAGAAGGCGGTCTGTGGTGCTTTCCTTAAGGGCAGGGAGCAGACGAGCGAGTATTCACAGATATGCAGCTCCGGGACTGATCTCACACCTGGAGTGAGGATGTCATCGGTTGGCGCTCTCGGTGGAGAGAGACTATTGCTTAAATTCAGTGTGGTCTTCCATCTTCTCAGGAGAACCATAGAATCATAGAGTTGGAAGGGACCTCCAGGGTCATCCAGTCCAACCTCCTGCACAATAGAGGAAATTCATTACTACCTCCCCTCCCACCCCCAGTGACTCCTGCTCCATACCTAAGGTAAAGGTAAAGGTTTCCCTTGCTCAAAAGCCAGTCGAATCTAGCTCTAGGGGTGTGGTGCTCATCTCCATTTCCAAGATGAAGAGCCAGCGCTGTCCGAAGACTTCTCTGTGGTCATGTGGTTGGCATGACTAGACGCCAAGGTGCACAGAACACTGTTACCTTCCCACCAAAGTGGCACCTATTTATCTATTTGCAATTTCTTGCTTTCGAACTGCTAGGTTGGCAGGAGCTGGGGCCAGAGATGGGAGCTCACTCTGTCATGTGGCACTCGGGTCTCGAACTGCTGGACTGCTGACTTTCTGGTCTGCAGCTCAGTGTCTTAATCACTTGAGCCACCGCAGCCCCATTGCTCCATGCCTAGAAGATGGCAAAAAACCTCCAGGATCCCCGGCCAAACTGGCCTGGAGGAAAATGGCTTCCTGACCCCGAAGTGGTGACCAGCATTTCCCTGGGCGTGTAAGAAAGGGCCACAAGAACTAAGCACTGAGGCAACCCTTCCTGCCCTCCCTTCTAGTGACCTGCCTAAGTTCACACAATCAGCATTGCTGTCAGATGGCCATCTAGCTTCTGTTTGGAAACCTCCCAAGAAGGAGAGCCCACCACCTCCCGAGGAAGCCTGTTCCACTGAAGAACTGCCCTGATTGTCAGGAAGTTTTTCCTAATGCAGCTCTGGGATCCGTCTCATGCCTGGAATGATGATGTCATCAGTTGGTGCTCTTGGTGGAGAGAGACTATTGCTTAAATTCAGTGTGGGCTTCCACGTTCTCGGGAGTAATTCCATCCTGGATTTCCGCTCCTGTGTGCATGTGCGCCACACATTTCCGAATGACATCCCTTCTGGGTAACACCCTAGGAGTTTTCCCTCATCTTTATGGCAAAGGCCACAGAGATGCAGATACTTCCCTAAAGCATCACTGCGGTGGCCATTTTTTCCTACCAGTTTTCTCTTCTGTTTCTCGAGGGCTGAGGATTGAAGCTGAGGGCAAACCCTGTGTTAGGGATTATTAGGAAAGGGATCGAGAATAAATGGCAAATCTGCTCTCAGGAGCTCTATTCCTGCCTGCCTTGTTGTGGCCACCAGTTACTTCTCTCTGCCTGCTGTACGGCTTTGCCTGCCAGCCTTGGAAAGTTAAGTGCCTCCCTTCCATAGCCCTTTAACAATGCCCGTGCCTTCCACAGTTACCCACTGCCTGCTTCTGCAAAATACTCAATAAACATGGAGATGTTCTCCTGTCTTCCTTAAATTTGGCAGAGAAGTTTTCTTGGGTGAGTGGCAAATACCTTGAAAATTTCATCCCAGTTGGATGGAGAACGAAGAACTGTCAGTCTACGTCTTGGCATTTTCCTTTTAGACCAGTTGAGGTGAAAATGAGAACAAGCAGATGTAACAGTAAGTGTGGGAACAGGATGCTGGCCTAGATGGACAAATCGTCTGATCCAGCAGGGCTCTTCTGATGTTCTTATGATATGAGGATGGAAGGGGGAAAAGACAGAAGCAGTATCAGAGGTAGTGTGTGAGAGGCAACGATGACAGAGAAGGCAGGCTTGGACTTAGGAGGAGCCCCTCATCATCTCTGGGTTTTCTGGGGCTCTTGGCTCCTGGTGGGCCTCTGCCCCTTGACTCTCCAGATGAGCCCTAACGCCTACCAGTCCTAGTGATAGAAATGAGGACCATGCTGTACAACAGAAATATAATAGGATGTGAAACAGCTATACATAAGAACTTAAGAAGAGCCCTGCTGGATCAGACCAGTGGTCCCTCTACTCCAGCATCCCATCTCACACAGAGGCCAACCAGTTACTCTGGAGGACCAACAACAGGGCAGAGAGGCCGAGGCCTTCCCCTGATAAGAACCTCATTAGAGCCCTGCTGGATCAGACCAGTGGTCCCTCTAGTCCAGTATCCTTTCTCACACAGAGGCCAACCAGTTCCTCTGGAGGACCAACAACAGGGCAGAGAGGCCGAGGCCTTCCCCTGATAAGAACATCAGAAGAGCCCTGCTGGATCAGACCAGTGGTCCATCTAGCCCAGCATCCCGTCTCACACAGTGGCCAGCCATTTCCTCTGGAGGGCCAACAGCAGGGCAGAGAGGCCGAGGCCTTCCCCTGATCATGCCTCCTGGCACTGGTATTCAGAGGTAGAACTGCTTCTGAACATGGAGGTTCCCTTTAGTTACCATGGCTGGTTGCCACTGATAGACCTATCCTCCGTGAATCCATCTAAAGCCATCTATGCCTGTGGCCATCACTACATCCTCTGACAGGGAATCCCACATTGTAATCCCTCACTATACAGAGAAGCATTTCCTGTTGTTTGTTCTGAATCTACTGCCCCGCAGCTTCATTCCCCTCCCATTTTCTGAGACGGATGCTGAACGTACAATGTCCCCCTGCCCCCTGGGAAATATCACGGAAGGAAAGAGAAAAAAAAAAAACATTTTCAGCTTCAGAAAAATTGTACCCCACACTTGCATGTTGGAAGTAATCGTTTCCTTGTATAGATTTGCTCCTACGTGGATTCTCTCGTGGGTAATGGGACCGGATGTCCAACTCAAAGGATTGCTAACGACACACAAATGGATATTGTTATGTATATTATTATGAACGGAAATATGTTATCTCTCATGTCCAGCACGGTAACGTTTGCACTCGATGCTTTTGCCCCAGCCTGACAGTCATTTTGCTTCTCTCTGTGTTCTTTCATGTATTATAAGGTATCATCTCTCCAGAGGCTTTCTCACAACCTGTGCATTGATATCATTTTTTTTTCCTCCTGCATGAATTCTCTCACGTCTAATAAGACTTAATTTGCAGTTGAAGTTTCCCTTGGGCTCTGCCCGTTAGGTGACCCCTCTCCCGTATCAATTCTCTTAACATCTAAGTTTGTGATGTATAATTAAATATTTTTTTTTCCTGCAAATTCAGCACCAAGTGAATTATTTCCTGTATAGATTCTCTGGTGTTTGATGGAGCTCGATTTAGGACGCGAGTGCTTCACACCGGCTGAATGTGGGCCTGCCGTTGGGTCTCTGCATTCCACCCGAGGTTCCCGTCTTGCGCTCCCGGTTTGCTTTATGTCAGCTTCCACAACAAACGGCTTGAACATTCCCCCACCCAACTGATAACAATTCAAATATTAATTCTGTTTTTAAAGTGTTTCTTATGTACGATCTTTTAAGCCAGCCAAGTAAGATACAACAGTCTTCTTATGCTCATATTGCAAATAAAGAAGAAGAAGAGATTGGATTTATACCCCATGGCCCTTCACTACCCAAAGGAGTCTCAGAGAGGCTTACAATCTCCTTTCCCTTCCCCTCCCCACAACAGACACCCTGTGAGCAATGCTCCCTCTAAGCTGCGGAGTCTGGAGAGCGAAAATTCGAGTTTGTGTGAGCCACTGGCATTAAAGCCATGAGTGAGTGATTTGGCTACTGCATAAATTAGTTTGCTCTGGAGCCATCCTTCCTGAGCTAGGACAAAAATCTGTGAGCCGTCAGCTAAAAAACTGTGAGCTAGCTCACACTAACTCAGCTTAAAGGAAACAGTGCCTGTTAGGTGGGGCTAAGAGAGCCCTTTCGAGAACTGCTGGTGAGAGAACAGCTCTGAGATAACTTGTAACTGACCCAAGGTCACCCAGCCAGCTGCATGTGGAGGAGTGGGGAATCAAATCTGGTTCTCCCAGATTAGAGTCTGTGCTCCTAATCACTACACCAAATTAGCTCTCAGTTGAAGTTTCCCATGAGTCAAAAAAAAAAGTCTAGCTCACCACTTGGTGGCACATAAACACTAAAAGAGCTAGAACTTCGGGATGCCAGACAATCTTAGGATCTCTCAGCTATTCTACACACATTGCCATATGATAATTAATCAAGGCATATTTTTATTTATTTATTTATTTATATCCCACCTCCCCCTCCCCATGGGGACCCGAAGCAGCTTACGCGGTTCCCCTCCCCTCTGTTTCACCCTCGCAACAACCCTGTGAGGTAGATTAGGTTGAGAGTGTGTGACTGGCCCAAAGTTACCCAAGCGAGTTTCTGTGGCAGGGGTGGGGATTTGAACCTTTGTTTCCCAGCTCTTAGTCAGATCCTTTAACTACTAAACCACGCTGGCTTAGGATGTACTCCTGAATTATTATTGTTAAAGTATGGTGTTTCTACTCCCAAAAAGTTTGAGGTCATGGCGTTATATATAACAGCAGCAGCCTGGTTAATCTTAGCTGAGTGATGGAAGCAAGAAGGAGTTACCTCTAACAGATTGTGAAGAGGTGGGGGACAGGTTTGCCAGGTCCGACTCAGGAAATATCTGGGGAGCGAGGGTGTGGCCTCACTTTTTTGATGTCACTAGGGTTGCCAGGTGAGTCCGACAAGCCGGAAGTGGGTCCTGGCCATCACATTACAGCATTCCTTTTAAATGCTTTCCCTCCCTTGGAAACGATGGAGGGTGGGGGCACCTTCTTTTGGGGCGAGTGTCTTTACCAAAGCCACAGAGTGAGTTTGTGGCAGAGATGAGATCACGGGTCAGCCGTTTGTCCACTAGACTACGGCAACTAACCGATGTCTTTGCAAATCGGTATTCTTTCTGCGTATTCAGGGTGGGTTTTCCTACCTCTTGTGATGTGCCGTAAATACTTCAGCTTCCATCTCTCTGTTCTATTCGGTGGGCACATACCGAGATTATAGAGGATTAGGGGGTCAATTAAGGAGGAAGGCGGTAAAATTTGTCTATGATTAGTAGTGCAAAGCCAGAAATCCAGTTGGAAACTTTTCGCATTATCCTGTGTCTCCGGATTAAGGATGAGGTCCCTTTCGTCATTGTGTTTACACGGCTTCCGTTTGAACTCTGTTTGTATTCTGTTCGTTGCACTATTAGCCGGCGGGTTCCTTTGTCAGTCTGAAAGTAAATAATTCCTCCCCACTCCATTATCATTAGGCTTATGTATGCTTTGTTGCACGGAAAATATGCTATTTGGAGTGTCCCCTACCGTCTATTCTGTTTTGTGCAAAAGAAATCCGCTTTATTCTCTGAATTCAATGGGGCCTGAATAAAGGTCATTTAAATAGATTCTCTCCCCCTCCCACACTTCCCTTTTTCTTATATCCCACATGTTTATTCTATAATTCTGCCTCCTGGTGCTCAGGAGAGAGCACCGTTCTTCCGGATACCTTCTTTCAACTTGCAGAGCAACCGTAACCTTTTATTAAACAACTCCACACTGGCTCCGCTCTAAGTCCCTAACGGTCGGGCTGTAGGGAGTCGACTGATTAAATAAAGTTTATTCGCCTTTTTTAGACTTATCATAGCTAATTGCACCTTGCCCAGCAATCTTTTCTAATGCAGGAATTGCTTACAGAATCAAGCCTCGGTGGTTATTCACCACTGTCTGCGCAAACATAAATAAGGATTAGAACAAAGTTCGAGTCCCGTGGCACCTTTACGACCAACAAAGCTCACGAAAGCTTCTACCCAGAATTAAACTTTGTTGGTTTTAAAGGTACCACTGGATTCAGACTTTATTCTGCTGCTTCAAACCAACACGGCTGCCCGCCTGAATAAATAAGGATCGGTATCGAAGATAGTTTTCATTTGAAATGTAGTGTTGGAAGAGAGTTTTATGGATACCATGGACCACCAAAAAGACAAGAAAAAGAAGCAGAAGAAGAAGCAGAAGAGGAGGACAAGGAGGAGGAGGAGGAGGAGGAAATTGCATCTATACCCCACCCTTCACTATCTGAAGGAGTCTCAGAGTAGCTTACAATCTCCTTTCCCTTCTCCTCCCCACAACAGACACCCTGGAAGTAGGTGGGGCTAAGTGAGCTCTTGGAGAACTCCCCTTGAGAGAAGAGCTCTGAAAGAACTTGTGACTGACTCAAGGTCACACCAGCAGCTGCATGTGGAGGAGTGAGGAATCCAAACTGGTTCTCCCAAATTAGAGTCCATGCTCCTAACCACTACTCCGAACAAGCAAGTGGACTGTAGTCCAAATCAGGCCTGAACTCTCCCTAGAAGCTCAAATAACTCCACTGAGGTGATAGTACTTTGGTCATATTATGAGAAGACGTCCGTGGAAAAGAGAATAATGCTAGGAAAAGCGGAAGTCAGCAGGATAAAGAGAAAGATCCAATGCGAGATGGATTGATTCAGTCAAGGACTCCACCGTCCTCAGTTTGCAAGACCTGAGCAAAGATGTTAATGGATAGGACATTTTGGAGGTCATTAATTCATGTCAGAAATGACTTGACAGCACTTAACACACGTATCTGTTGAAGATGATTTGGGATAATCAAATGACTTGATCAAAGGCCTTCTCCACCTCGAGCCGAACAATAGCCCTTCCCCATTAATTCAAGAGTTTGCTGTATAAGAGAGATGTGAATTCAGATATTAATGAATAAACTAATCATCTTGAAAAGCCAGCTTGGGAAATGACGTTATTCTAAAACAAAGGGAATGATTTGCAATACTTGGCAATACTTGGGTCTCATTGCTATTCTGGCACCTGGCCGCCTGGTCTATAGTTCAGGGATGTCAAAAGGAGGAGGAGGAGCAGTCATTAAAATATGGAATTCGCTGCCAGAGGATGTGGTGATGGCCCCAGGCGTAGACAACTTTAACAGGGGTTGGATATATTGAATATATAGCCATGGCGACTAAAGGGATCCTCCACATTCAGAGGCAGTAAACCTCTGGATACCAGTGCTAGAAGGCAGCATCAGAGAAGGCCTCTGTTGTTACCCTGTGGTTGGAGCTCCAGAGAAACTAGTTGGCCCCTGGGTGAGACAGGATGCTGGACTAGATGGATCCAGGAGGTCTGATCCAGGAGTTCTTAAAAGCCATATATACACACACACAATCTGCTCCCATAGAGCAGAGTGGGAGCTCTGTGGTTGGCTCCCAGAGCTGCCAATCAAGTTATGGACAACTGCTATGGGTGTTTCTAGGGCTCTCCACAAGTCTGGAGAATGAGCCACTCTAGTGAACTAAATGAACCCCTATTAAAAAAAAAAGGGGGTTCGTTTTTGGATTTGGGGACAAAGCAACCAAATGAACTGGTTCATAGTGAACCATGAACCGACCTGATTCATGCTCAAACCACGATTCATTTCTCTGTTTGTGCCATCCCTAGTGCGGACGTTTCCTCATTCCCTTTCCCACGATGCAAGATTTTTCTTTCAACGATTACCCAGTGGCATCATAGATGTCTTTTGTCCAGTTTGTGGAAACATTTCCTAGTAACCCAAGAGGAGGGGCTATAGCTTAGTGGAAGAGCCTCTACGTGGCTTACAAGAAGGCCCCAGGTTCAATCTCCAACATCTCTAATGGAAAGGACCAGGCAGGAGGTGATGTGAATTACCTTTGCCCGAGACCCTGGAGAGCCGCTGCCGGTCTGAGTAGACAATACTGACCCTGATGGACCTATAGTCTGATTCAGTATAAGGCAACTTCATGTGTTACCCGTCAGGTTTCCTGTAGAAGATGTATGACTTCCACAGCAAAATGGAAGCAGAGCAGAGCAAGAGCAGGTTGATAACACTTTGAAAGATCTCATTTGAAAATAAGCATGGTTGGTTACTTGCTTTCCCCTGGAAATGTGACTGAGTGCATGCTTCTATTTTCCATTTATTACTTGTCACAAGATGTCTCTGGGGCAAACGCAGTTTAAAGGACCGGGCAGCAGGTGATGTGAAAGACCTTTCTCTGCCTGAGACCCTGGAGAGCTGCTGCCAGTCAGAGCAGACAATGCTGACCTTGATGGACCGATGGTAAGGAGGAGCCATGGCTCAGTGGAAGAGCCTCTTATTGGCTAACAGAAGGCACTGGGTTCAATCCCCGACATCTTTGATGGAAAGGACCAGATAGTAGGTGATATGAAAGACCTTTGCCTGAAACCCTGGAAAGCTGCTGCCAGTCAGAGTTGACAACACTGACCTTGATGGACCAATGGTCTGATTTGGTATAAGGCAGCTTCATGTGTTATCTTTCAGGTTTCCTGCAGAAGATGCACGACTACCACAGCAAAATGGGGATCCATGACTCTGGCTGCAGTCAGACTGGTAGCTTGGGGCAGTTTGGGGGCAGGTTAAATATCTCCATTCCAATTGGGGATGGAGAATATTGGTCAGACACCACCTCTTGAGGCGACTTCATATCACGTTGGGGGCCATGGCAGATCATTCACACACTCCTCTGATGGCCACCATCTTGGATGTGTGGCTTCGAGAATGCTGGCCATGTAGAAGTTGAATATCTGGGGCTGGAAGCCAGACGATGGCTGTGAGCCTGAGTCGGCAGCGGCATCAGCCGTATGCCCCCACACACAGGGATTGCACACCATTTCATGTGGTTGGTGGCCCAAGGAGGTCCCTGCCACTGCAGACGGCCGCACTTGCCTCGAGCACTTGAGCACCCATGTGGTGCTGGATGGCTATGGGGGCGCCTAGGGGCTTATGCGCATGGGGGAAGAATGAAACATCTGCCTGTAACAGATTGGCAGGTTCAGATTGCCAAACCATTCTATGTGTGCTCCCCTGTGTCTGGATGTCCGCCCACGCATGATGAACGCTTGGGGGACCGAAAGCACCACACGTTATATGGTGGCTATTTACTCCATTTCCAACTCGTATGATGGGTTATGTATGACTGCGAAATGACTGATAGATGTGGATGTATGACCAAGCCTATTTAATCCATTTTGGAAGAGCAACTGTAGTCCTTTCCGCACTTGGATCTCATCCCTGATTTTATCAGAGTTCAACTCGCGACACAATACCTTGCATTTATCCCTGGTTATAAAAGCATTTGTTTATCCTGGGACAAGTGTGGGGCGAAACCGGGTTGACCTCAATGTTATGTGGAAACAAAAAATACCCCAAATTAATTACAGGGGTGAACTCAAGTATAATGTAGAATGTAAAACTACCCTGAGATAATTACAGGGGTTAACTTGCATGTATTGTAGAAGTTCAGGGATAGGGTTGAACCAGGATTTAAGGTCTAGTGCAGAAAGGACCAGTACCTTGCATTTATCCCTAGTTATAACAGCATCCGTTTATCCCGGGACAAGTGTGGGGCGAAACCGGGGTGACCTCAATGTAATGTGGAAACAAAAAATACCCCGAGATAATTACAGGGGTGAACTCAAGAGTTGTGTAGAATGTAAAAATACCCTGAGATAATTACAGGGGTTAACTCGCATGTAGTGTAGAAGTTCAGGGATAGGGTTGAACCAGGATTTAAGGTCTAGTGCAGAAAGGACCAGTACCTTGCATTTAACCCTAGTTATAACAGCATCCGTTTATCCCGGGACAAGTGTGGGGTGAAACCAGGATGACCTCAATGTAATGTGGAAACAAAAAATACCCCGAGATAATTACAGGGGTTAACTCGCATGTAGTGTAGAAGTTCAGGGATAGGGTTGAACCAGGATTTAAGGTCTAGTGCAGAAATGACCAGTACCTTGCATTTAACCCTAGTTATAACAGCATCCGTTTATCCCGGGACAAGTATGGGGTGAAACCAGGATGACCTCAATGTAATGTGGAAACAAAAAATACCCCGAGATAATTATACAGGTGAACTCAAGAGTAATGTAGAATGTAAAAATCCCTCAAGATAATTACAGGGGTAAACTCACATGTGGTGTAGAATGTAAGTTCAGGGACAGAATTTAAGGTCTAGTGCAGAAAGGCTCTATGTCAGGCCAAAATGTCGGTCGGAATCCAGCCTCTGTCCTTTTCCAGTCATACTTCTTTTTAAGATGCAAAGCTACACTCTTTTGAGGGGTGAGAAGCCATCAACTAGTGCAGAGCAAGTTGATAACGCTTTGAAAGATTTCATTTGAAAATAAGCATGGTTGGTTACTTGCTTTCCCTTGAAGATTTGACTGAATGCATGCTTTTATTTTCCATTTATTACTTGTCACAAAATGTCTCTGGGGCAAACGCAGGTTTCTGAACTGCTTCCTGGCCGTGTTTTACATCTGGAGCGGCCTGCTACCGAACAGCCCTTCTCTTTCCGCATACTGAGGTTTCACTAAAAGATGAAATTTTATAATCAAGAGCCAACGTGGTGTTGTGGTTTAGAGTGTTGGACTCGGATCTGGGAGACCTGGGTTTGAATCCCCATTCTGCAGCGGAAGCTCACTGGGCGACATCAAGCCAGTCTCATGGATGAACACATTTCACAGACTTGTTGGCTGAGTTCCGACTGGCAGTTTGCCCTGCTATAGCCACCTTTCAGCCACGTTTCACAAGCAGATTAAAGGGGGCATTCACACAGGCACATCTGCCTGGCGTTCCCCACCCGTAGTCAACCCGTGCTGTTCTGCTTCGCTCCCGCGTTTAAAAGATACCTGGTGAAAGTGGTAGCAAATCCCTGAGAGTGCCTTTATCCCGCTTCATTCTGCTGCCGGGAAGTGTGAACACCAACCCGAAAAGCCGGGAGCAACCCGCATTGTGCATAAGGCAGCAGTGATATGATTGGCTGTGCTCCACTGTACCACCCAATGAGGTGCTGGTGCAATGGGATCCTCCTCAAATCGGCCGGATGCCCTTATCATGCGCACATGTGCACATAGCCGAATTACCAGGGAAAAGCCATTGACATCCGAGCCTCTGGGCCAGCAGTCTGAATGCTCCCTCATGCCTCCTTCCGGGATGCTCCCACATCAGTCAGTGCAGTGTTACCGGCAAAACCCGGAACATGGGGTTTTTTGCCACGACTGGCTCCTGCTTTAAACTGCCAGTCTGAACTCAGCCGTTGTAAGTGTAAAGTGAAGGACAAGGAGAGCAGTGTTGTAAGCTGCTTTGGATCTCCATTGGGAACAAAAGTGGGGTCTAAAAGTCTAAATAAATATGCCTCTTATGTAATAGAGTTGCCAGCCTCCAGGTGGGGCCTGGAGATCTCCAGAAATTACAACTGAGCTCTTATCTCTTTTATTTGTCTGCTAATTTGCTGCTGTTCACAGGTCTCGCCAGCCATTTCAATCCTATCTTAGCTATACTTATCGCCCAGTTACTTACGCATCTTGACTCTTAACTAGCCCTTCTCATGCGAGGTTGAATCAGTAGAGCATATTTTTTTCCCCAGTTGCCCATTCTACAGAGAGGCTCGTCTTAAAATGATTACCCCATTAGTTGATAGGATACCCGGTCATATTAATACAGACAAAGCTTCTGTCAGATAAGAATGCAGAGTTTACGCATGCAGTCGCTGAGTTCTGTGCATTGATTCTTAGGTCGAGTTCAGACTGGCAGTTTTCCCTGAGATAGTCACTTCAGCAATGTTTCAGAAGCAGATTAAAGGGGCCAGTTCACACAGGTACATCTGTCTGGCATTCCCCAGCCGTACTCAGCCCATCTCGTAACGCTTCCCTCCCGAGTTTAAAAAGATACTTGGTAAAATTGGTATCAAATCCTGGAAATCGTGTCTATCCCACGTATATCCCACACGAACACAGTGTGAACACTAAAATCTGCAATTTTGATTGTGTGCTTATGCGCATAAGCGCATCTCTCCAGATTAGCAAAACAGAAAGCCATGCCTTACAGCTGCGCCTTCATGCCAACAGTGTGAATGCTTCCTCACGCCTCCTGCCCAGTATGCCCCTGCATCAGTCAGCACAGTGTGACCGGGAAAACCCGGAACAACTTGTTCCGGGGCTTTTTTGCCACAACTCGCTCCCACTTCAAACTGCCAGTCTGAACTCAGCCTTAGACTGCGGGAGTCGCATGTTAAAAGTTTTTTAATTTAGATTTTTACTCTGTATAATACTTCTCCTCTCCCTCTTCTCTCCTCTCTCTCTCTCTCTCTCTCTCTTTCTCATATTATGTTTATATTGTATGCTGGTCTTAAGGATGTAAGAATAAAACTAAACTAAACTAACTAGCCCTTCCTGGCAACTAACCACCCACCCTGCCCTCTCTCTATCTATACGTAACAGTTGGCGAAGTCTTGTTTCAGTGTGTCTGAAGAAGTGTGCATCTGAACATGGTAAGTCGCCCAGTTCTCGCTTATACCCAGAATTAAACCTTGTTGGTCTCAAAGGTGCCACCAGACTCGAACTTAGTTCTCACATCTGTTTGTTAACTCTTTTATTCGTATGCTAATTTGCTGCTGTTCACAGGTCTTACCAACTGCTGTAATCCAAGCTTGGCTATACATCACTCAGTTCCTGATGCATCTTGACTCTAAATAGCCCTTCCTGGCAACAGACACCCCACACCTTCTTTCTACTGAGTGACTTTAGCAGTGTAGTGAGATAGGAACCCAATATCTTTGAGTGTTGTAATACCTTGTAATTCAGCAGCCTCCCATTCTAGTCTATTTCTAGAATTCATTTGAAATAAAGCAGCTATTTTAAGATCCCCCACTGAGTGTCTTGTGAAGTTGAAATGTTCTCCTATAGATTTCTCAATTTTTCTGATTCTTGATATCAGATTTGTGTCCATTTATCCTTTGGTGTGGGGTTCCCTCCATCTATATGGAATTATTGGTGAAGTCTGTTTCAATGTGTCTGAAGAAGTGTGCATGCACACAGAAGCTAATATCCAGAATTAAACTTTGTTGGTCTTGAAGGTGCCACTGGACTCCAACTTGGTTCTGTTGCTTCAGACCAACACAGCTACCCACCTGAGCTCCAGGTGACAGAGATTGATTCACCTGAAGACGATGGCTGCTTTGGAGGATGGACTCTGAGACATGATGCTCTGCTAAGGTCCCGCCCCTCCCTTAACCCCTTCCTCCCCGGGCTACATCCCCAAATCTCCCAGAATGTCCCAACCTGAAGCTGGCAACGTGAGGCGTATTTATTGTACCTGAACTGAAAGTCACAGCTCGAAACGTCAAGGCTAAAAGACCACAGAAAGCTGTAGTCAAGCGCTATACCCCAAAACTGGAATTAATATTGCAGTACATCCTTTCGACAAAGCAAGTAGAACATGCATGAAGTGCAAAAGGGGCCCATGTGCAATCGTAATAGTTGTTGACAAAGTTCTCCGGAATGTCAGTTGATTTTGTAAGGACTTCATCCGATCCGGGACCATATCTAGATTCTATCCAGATTTCCCATTGTGAAGACACTATGTATCAATAGATACATAAGCATAATAGATAAGCATATGGAGCAGAAGTCCATCAGTGTCTATTAGCCACAAGGTATAGATAGATCAAGTGATGCTCTGTACTCTTGGTGCTTGGGGTGGGGGGCAATAGCGGGGGGCTTCTAGTGTCCTGGCCCCACTGCTGGACCTCCTGATGGCACCTGGTATTTTTGGCCACTGTGTGACACGGAGTGTTGGACTGGATGGACCATTGGCCTGATCCAACATTGGCTTCTCTTCTGTTCTTCTGTTCTTAATAGGATAAGTAAGGGTGCGTGTTTTTTTATAAAAATATTATAAAGGTATGAAATGTGTTTTGTAGAATGTATTCGCTTTTTGGAGTAATTTGGATGATTGTATTTATTTTGTAGAAATGGTCTGTGAGATAACAAGAATATTGTAAATTCATCCAACAATGAATAAGGAACAAGAGACACAACACTGTATGTATTATTAAAAATTTTTTATTGCATTTGTAATTACATTGAAGGTACATTGCATATACCTATTTTTTCATATATATTTTTGTAATATTATAAAGTTAATATGGTCCCGTTCGGATGAAGTCCTTACGAAACGAACTGACATTCCAGAGAACTTCGTCAACAACTGTTACGATTGTATATGGACCCCTTTTGCACTTCATACATGTTCTAGTTGCTTTGTATTTATTGTACCAACATATGTGGGGAGAGAGACCGTGCTTCCTATGCTTACAGTCTAGGACTAAAGTCCATTTAATTTCTCTAAAGCCTGGTGGATCGGTTGCAGATAACTTCTCATACTCTAATCCTCCCCCTGGGTCTCATTCAAACAGCCAGGCCCTGAGACCGCACCTCCAGGGAACAGGTGACATCCTACAAAGTGTTCCTCAAACAGCATCGTTAAGAGGAATTCTCTTCATTCCTCTTTACACATTTTCACCCTGGAACCCAAGAGACTGCTTCTTTTCCTCACAGATTCGGAGAACTGCATAGGGCCAGATATTATTTTAATAATAACCAACCCTAAGAACATAAGAATATACGAGAAGCCATGGTGGATCAGACCATCCAGTCCAACACTCTGGCCAAGGACAGACTGGCAATTTGCCCCGGTAGCCAGTCACGGAAAAAAAACCCCGGATTAAACTATACCGGATTTTCCCATCCACACAGCGGGGGCCGCTGCCGGAAGATACGGGACAGAGGCGCGCGGGAGCGTTCAGACTGCCGCGCCGGAGGCGTGCTATATTCGCCGTTTCCCCATTAATTCGACTGTGGGTGTATGGGTGTATGTGCGCATGAGCGCTCATGCGCTCATGTGCTCATGCGCATAAGCGCATTTTGCCGATTTTTTTTTTTGTCCTGCAATGCCGGCACCACATTGGGCAGTGGAGCGGAGTGCAGCCAATCACAGTGCTGCTGCCTCGTGCCCAACGCGGCTTCCGCCCGGCTTTTCGCCTGCGTGTTCAGACTCCCCGGAAGCGGAGAAATGCGTGACGAACGCAGGCTTTTGGATTTGCGACGGCTTTTATCAGGAGTTTTTTAATCCGGCAGTGAAGCTCAACAGCACCGGTAGGCTGCGGGTGGGGGACGCCAGGCAGATGTGCCTGTGTGAACATTCCATTTACTCTGATATTGAGTCGTTGTCAGCCCGGGTCCCTTCCCGGGGCAAATTGCCAGTCTGTCCTTGGCCTCTGTGTTGCAAAGTGGCCAAATGTGCCAACAAGAGGTCCAGCAGTGGGGCCATAACTCCAGAAGCCCCTCGCACAGACACTGTTGCCCCCCAAAACACCCAGAATACAGAGCATCACCACCCCAGACAGAGTGCTCCATCTATAAAGGTAAAGGTTCCCTTGCTCGGAAGCCAGTCAAATCCGACTCTAGGGTTGCGGTGCTCATCTCTGTTTCAAAGCCGAAGAGCCAGCGCTGTCCGAAGACGTTTCTGTGGTCATGTGGCCGGCATGACTAAACACCAAGGTGCACGGAACGCTGTTACCATCTATACCTTGTAGCGAATAGCCACTGATGGACCTGCTCCACATGTTTCTCGCCTCTTGAAGCAGTGAATTCCACATGTTAATTCCTCTTTAGGTTAAGAAGCAGAGCTTTTTTTTTTTTTTTTCCCTGGGGGAATGCACCGGAACAGAGTTCCAGAACCTCTTTCACGAAATTCTTGTAAAAATGTTCAAAAGTTGGTGAGTTTTCAGTATATAGATTGAAAACTGCAGTTACCTCTTGAGAGTTCCAGAGCCAGTTTGGTGTGGCTAATCTGGGAGAACCAGGTTTGATTCTCCACTTCTCCACATGTAGCTGCTGGTGTGACCTTGGTTAAGTTATAAGTTCTCTCAGAGCTGTTCTCTCTAGAGCAGTCCTTGAAAGACCTCTCTCATCACAGGGTGCCTGTTGTAGGGAGGGAAAGGAGACCGTTAGCTGCTCTAAGACTCCTTTGGGTAGTGAAGGGCGAGGTATGAATCCAATCCCCTCCTTCTCCACCTCTTCTTTTCTTTTTCAAAAAAAAAAAAGCCCTGTTAAGAAGTGGTTCCTTTTATTTGTTCATCTCAGACCTATTTGCATGACCAGCAACCAAGCCACCATGCCCTAAGCCATGTGAACGAAGCAAATGCTCAAGAATGAAGACAGAAAAGACAACAGACAGCTTTGCCGATACTATTTATAGTCCCACCATTTGGTGTGCATTTTACTAATTGTTCAATATTTCCCATAACATAATTAGCAAATGAGGAATCACCGCGCATATAAAAAGAGAGGGTTTAGAGACACACCTGGTGTTTATAGTCTTTGATTCTCTTTTCGAATTAAAGAATCTCTAGCGGGGCGCAGAACGGATCATTGTTTATTGCATACTGACCATCAGGCCATATTATATACTGAGTATCTTTCTGAACATGCCAAAAAAGAGGGAGGGAAACCCAGACGTTTCTTTCAATGAAAACGTTGTCACCTCCTGCATCCCAAGCGCTTACTGTTTGTAATGCTTCAAAACAGTAGTTAAAGTTAATTTCCCCCAAATAACCGGTGAGATATCAGAAGCGGCATCGTGTTACAAGTTCCAGCCACTGCTGCATTCCCCCCCCCTCCCCATCTATGGGCTGATGGCTTTATGTGGCCATTTGGTGACCATCTGCCAGTCGTGGAATTTGGCTATGTGCTTTTATGGCTTTGATCAGTCGCATCACCCCCCCTCCACCCCAGCCATAAACTAAATGTAACAATTATCATTCTGACCGAGAGGTTTTGTTTTAAAAAAAGATTATTTCTTTTTGGTCGTACAAAATTGCCGGTGATTTATTTAAGCAGCCGGTTCGAAAACATAATGGAAGGTGGCGGTGTCCCGTAAGGGCCGCAGGTCGGCTCATTGAGCTCCTATCGGCAGGTCTCTGAGTCACATTAACTGGTTTCTAAAGACGAACAGCCTGATCCAAAAAGCTTGCGGCGCCCGCACTAAAGAGAACCGGGCGAGGTGAATGAGCAGCTACATTAGAGCAATGTCACCAGTCCTGGCGTCCTTCGAATGCTGGCACGGCATCACGGACGCATACCCTTGTGTGGGTTTTTACAGTCAAATGTGGCGACTAATCCACGCTGTGGTGATTTCAGTTTTGAAAAACAGCATGAGAGAATAATACATTGGAATGTTTTTCAGGCTTCGGGGGAGGGCGAGGGCCTCGTTCAGGAGAAAGAGGCGAGAGGGCTGTCTGAGGGAAATGTGGAGAAGGAGAAGAAGAGGAGGAGGAGGAGGAGGAGGATATTGGATTTATATCCCGCCCTTCACTCAGAGGCTGAGTTCAGACTGGCAATTTGCCGCGCTATAGCCACATTTTAGCGATGTTTTAAAAACAGATTAAAGGGGGCGTTCACACAGGCACATCTGCCTGGCGTTCCCCACCCGCAGGCAACCCGCGCTGTTCCGCTTCACTCCCGCGTTCAATAGATACCTCATAAAAGTGGTAGCAAATCCCCGAAGAGTGCCTTTATCTCATGTTTGCCCACTTCCCGGCAGTGTGAATGCGAAGCGGAAAAGCCAGGAGCAACCCACGTTGTACACAATGCTCTCTCTAGGCTGTGGAGTCTTGTGAGCAAAAATTCTCCTTTGTGAGGTACTGGCATTAAAGTTGTGAGCCAGCAATTTGGCTCCTGCATAAATAAGTTTGCTCTAGACAGCCATCCTTCCTGAGCTAAGACAAAAATGTGTGAGCCAGAGGCTAAAAAACTGTGAGCTAGCTCACACTAACTCAGCTTAGAGGGAACACTGGTTGTACATAAGGCAGCAGCGATATGATTGGTGTGGTCCGCTCCACCGCCCAATGCGTTGCTGGTGCTGCGGGATCCTCCCCAATCATGCACACATACACCCATACACACACAGCTGAACTAATGGGGAAAAGCTGTTGACAGCCGTGCCTCGGGGCAAGCAGTCTGAACGCTCCCGCATGCCTCCTCCCGGTATGCTTCTGCATCTGTCAGCCCCGTGTGACTGGGAAAACCCAGAACAGTTTATTCCGGGGCTTTTTTGTCACGACTGGCTCCCGCTGCAAACTGCCAGTCTGTCCTCAGCCAGAGTCTCAGAGCGGCTTACAAATTCCTTTCCCTTCCCCTCCCCACAACAGACACCCTGTGAGGTAGGTGGGGCTGAGAAAGCTCTTTCCCAAATTGTCCTTGAGGGAACAGCTCTGACAGAACTATGGCTTGCCCAAGGTCATCCAGCAGCTGCAGGTAGAGGAGTGGGGACTCAAACCCAGTTCCCCCAGATTAGAGTCCGTGCACTTAACCACTTTTTTTTGGGGGGGGGGATTCTACCTAGGGACGCCAGCCTCCAGGGGGGACCTGGGGACCCTCCAGAATTACAGCTCATCTCCAGACTACAGAGATCAGTTCCCCTGGAGAAAATGGATGCTTCGGAGGGTGGGCTCTGTGGTATTTTACCCCACTGAGGTCCCTGTCCTCCCCAGGCTCCATCCCCAAATCTCCAAGAATTTCCCAACCTGGATCTGGCATTTCTATCCCCTATCAGTGGCTATGGGGGACCTGGCAACCCTAATTCTACTATTAACATAAGAACATAAGAACATAAGAGAAGCCAATGTTGAATCAGGCCAATGGCCCATCCAGTCCAACACTCTGTGTCACACAGCGGCCAAAATATACCAGGTGCCATCAGGAGGTCCAGCAGTGGGGCCAGGACACTAGAAGCCCTCCCACTGCTGCCCCCTCCAGCACCAAGAATAGAGTGCATCACCTGCCCCAGACTGAGAGTTCCTATCTATACCTTGTAGCCACTGATGGACTTCTGCTCCAGATGTTTATCTAATTCCCTCTTGAAACTGTCCATGCTTGTAGCTGCCACCACCTCCTGTGGCAGTGAATTCCATATGTTAATCACTGTTATATGACCACTCCAATGAACAACATTTTAGAGCTTTTATCTAGCCAAGGGAATCTTAAGAGGGAAGGTGGCATGCCATGCTCCCTCTAAACTGTGGAGTCTTGTGAGCAAAAATTCTACTTTGTGAGCTACTAGCCTTAGAGTTGTGAGCGAGCGATTTGGCTACTGCATAAATCAGTTTGCTCTGGAGCCCTCCTTCCTGAGCGAAGACGAAAATGTGTGAGCCGGAGGCTAGAAAACTGTGAGCTCCGGTCTGCAGCTCAGCGTATTAACCTCTGAGCCACTGTGGCCTCAGACAATAATACAATATAGTACTACTACTAATAATAATAATAATAATAATGCAGTAAACACCTGGTGCATAACACCCCTGATATCACAATTGTAGGGGTGGGGGGAGAAATAGGGCTTGGCTCATGGACACTGTAATCCCAGGAGACAGCAGAACAGAAAAGAAAGAACAGGCGAAGATCACAAAATACCAAGACCTGCAAATAGAGTTGGAGTGTCTCTGGGAGAAAGAGGTGACCATTGTGAAAATTGTCATTGGAGCCCCTGGAGCAGCGCCTAGAAGTCTCAAGAAACACCTGGGCAATTCTGGGCACTGAGCAACTAACACCAGCTCAGCTCCAGAAGACAGCGTTGCTTGGAACTTCAAAGATACAACTGCAATTTCCAAGAACTTGGCTTGATCTCAGATTGCAGCACCATCTACCAGTCAAATATCTAACTGTGATACTTTTTCACCACCACCACCGTCATCGTCATCATCACCATCCACATCTATCTCCCCCATCTCAGTTGTCTATTCCTTCATAACATTACTGTCTTTGGGGCCTATTTACAAGCAAAGCAATGTCCTGAACATAAAGCATGTGTAAACCATTTGATTAGAATGGAAATTAAATTGATTGGATAACTAGCAGTTTAGCAGCCGAGCAATTCTTAGACCCTTCAGGGGCTAGCAGCCGAATCAGTGTGCGTTTTGCATTGAATTTATGATAGAGACACACACAATGGCTTGTCCTTAGAAACAGACCGCTCAAACAAATCTCGGCTAGACAACGCCTACTTTGATTCCCCTGTCTATAAAACGTGTGCATAATAAGAAAGTAAGGGAGGGATGATATTTTTACTGAGAATAGTGCTAGTGAAATAGCCAGCGCTGGCCTTGGCCGCTTGAGACTTCTGCTGCAAAAGTACTCCTGGTTATCTCACACTTATACACGCAGCAACTCTGTTTTTCTGTGGCGAGTGGTTGCATATTTTTAGTTTGCAAAAGGAGGCGGACCACTTGCCCGTTTGCATTTCCTCCCTGCTTTGCTTAATCTTCCTGTCTCCCCAGCCCATGACTTCAAAAGTCTCATGAATGCCCAGACTTTCTGCACAACCAGTTCCATTTCTACACTGTTGTTCAAAATAAAACAGAAGTTTTTGAAAGGACACCATCACATCAGGATTGTAGTCAGATCACCCTGCTCTGATTTCATCCCACCTAAAAATTTGTAAGGCTTTTATATGTAGGAACATCTCTACACCGTCGGTGGTCATGTCCTAAGGTACTGTCTTTTGGGGGCCTCATTCTTCCAATTATTTACAAAATCATTGGTCAGCAAATTCCAAGAACTCCCGTTTCTATACTCATAAATCATTGGGAAATTGCCTCTCTCACCTATAACAAGTCTGAACTTGCTTCATTACTATTAATTGCTGCCAAAACATTAATAGCCCGATTCTGGAAAACAGAAAAAACTCCAACACTTCAACAATGGTTCCCGAAGGTAAGGGACGTAATATCTATGGATAAGAAGAAGAGGAGGAGGAGAGATTGGATTTATACTCCACCCTTCACTACCCAAGGGAGTCTCAGAGCGGCTTACAATCTCCTTTCCCTTCCCCTCCCCACAACAGGCACCCTGTGAGGTAGGCGGGGCAGAGAGAACTCTGACAGAAACTGCTCTTGAGAGGAGAGCTCTGAAAGAATTTATGGCTGACCCAAGGTCACACCGGCAGCTGCATGTGGAGGAGTGGGGAATCAAACCTGGTTCTCCCAGTCTGTGCTCTTAACCACTACACCAAACTGAACACTCCTGCTCCACCCTGGGGCTGTCATTCCACTCTGTGGCCTGTCATCCCAGTTCCTGAACACTCCTGGCACACCCTTGGCTCTGTCATCCCTGTTCCTGAACACTCCTGCTCCACACTGGGGCGTACATCAGAACAGCTGTGCCACCGCCAGAGCTTGTGACTGACCCAACATCACATCAGCAGCTGCAAGTGGAGGAGTGGGGAATCAAACCCGGTTCTCCCAGATTAGAGTCCGCGCACTTAACCACTACACCAAATCACAGCAGCTGAAAAACCTTCTAAAACCCCTCTGTGTTTGCGGGGAAATGGTTTGTATTCTTTTCATATGTTACTTTGTCAAATAACAGTGCCAATGTATTTCCTGTTAAGTATACAGACTTGTTGTCTTATTGATTGACCACTTTAAATATCGTTCAATGACTAATTTTGACTGTTGAGTACTATATATTGTACAAGATACAAAGTTTATTCTTTATTAACCTGTAAAAAAAATGAAAATTTGTTAATTAAAAAAAAATGTTATATGTAGGGATGTGCTTTTGGATATACCCAGGTTAAAATTGCATCTGGAATTAGCTGTTTAGTTCAGCTTGGGAACATCCCAAATGACAGAAACCCGCCCCTCCCCCTGGAATTCCAAGAGTAACAAAAAATGTATCTCCCAGAGTTTCTGGAGTGTTTGGGTGGTTTTGGGGGGGGGGTGCAGGAGTGGTGAGGGTAAGAGAAGAAATGGGCCTAGGAAACAGCTGTCAGTCAGTATCTCTTCCCTTGCAAAGTTCAATTCTGAGTATAAGCATATAGCGATATGTGTACCAGGTTCTCGGAATTCCCAGCTTGCTTGCTTTTTTGAGCCTCTAGCTCCTTGCCATTGCGGAGATATGACTTTTCCTGAGCTAACACAAGCCTGTGGCAGTCAAAACTGAGCTATTTTCAGCTGCACGCCTGGCACTCGAATTGTCTTAATCGCTTAGCTTCCCCTGTTGGAAATTGTTAGGATTTTTTTTTTAAAAAAAAGTGGATTGGATCAAGTTTATTGTAATAAGCAGACGTTACCTTTGGGAAGGAATTCGGTAAATGTTGACCGTTCCTGCATTTGACTGAAACCAGCTGTTACGTTTAGCATCGGTCTTTTCCCAGTGATTCCCCCAGTACTTCATTATCCATTTGCCAGGTGCCTTCTACATAGTCGGTCAGTAGAACTGGTGACCCACAGCAAAATAAAGCTATGTAGGGCCATACAGTGGGACTCAATAAACGGCCTGGCTTTGTGGTGTGCATGCGTGTCTTAAATGCTGTCAAGCTGCTTCCGACTGAGAGCCAGTTTGGTGTCGTGGTTAGAAGCGTGGACTGTAATCTGGGAGAACCGGATTTGATTCCCCACTCCCCCACGTGCAGCTGCTGGTGCGACCTTGGGTCAGCCACAAGTTCTCTCAGAGCTGTTCTCTCAGGAGCAGTTCTCGAAAGAGCTCTCTCAGCCCCACCTATTACACAGGCAATGTTCCCTCTAAGCTGTGGGGTGTTGTGAGCAAAAATTCTACTCTGTGAGCTACTGGCATTCAAGTTGTGAGGGAGCGATTTGGCTGCCACATAAATTAGTTTGCTCTGGAGCCACCCTTCCTCCTCCTCTTCCTCCTCCTCCTCTTCTTCTCATCCTCCTCCTCCTCCCCCCATGGGATCATCGTAAGGTGACAGTGAGTTGATGGCATTTTACACACACACACACATGTGGGACAGATTCATCTTGCAATAGGCCAACAGGATGCCCTATTAAACTGTGATTCGTACTTATTCTACTGGGGAAAGGTAAAAAGGTAACTGTTTCCCTTGCTTGAAAGGTAGTCAAATCCGACTCAAGGGGGCGGTGCTCATCTCCGTTTCCAAGCTGAAGAGCCAGCGCTGTCTGAAGACATTTCCGTGGCCATGTGGCCGGCATGACTGTAATGCCAAGGGGCACGGAACGCTGTTACCTTCCCACTGAAGCAGTACTTATTTATCTACTTGCAATTTCTTGCGTTCAAACTGCTATTTTGGCAGGAGCTGGGGCCAGAGACGGGAGCTCACTCTGTCACATGGCATTCGGGTCTCGAACTGCCAAACTATAGACTTTCCGGATTGCAGCTCAACGTCTTAACTCTGCATTTATTTCAGTGGGACTGTGTCTGAAAGGTCAAGCTAAGAGCCGAGATCCGCATTATGCAGAATAAGCTGGCAGAACTTCATTCATTCTCACTGCCTCTATTTACCAGCTTTGGCTTCAGGGAATACCTTTTAAAATATGGGGCATGTGAAATGCTAGAGATCTTCAAGGTTCAGCTCTCTCCCCAGAGGGTCTCTGACTGTGAATTCTCAGAGAGGGACTGTGGCAGTTGTACCTTTAGGGAAAATGCATATGTTGAAAGACTAAGGCACTGTGCACTTTGTAGCCTGACTTTAAATGTGCTGCAGCTGTTGCAGGGCATCTTTGAAGGTCACGTGATTCCAGTTACGCAGCTAAAGCTAACTAGATCTGGGTTTGCTCAGTGTCTGTATTGTAGACTAGTGGGAAACCCTGTGAAGGTTGCTTTGGATACAGCAAATAGCTATTTTCAATATATTTTCTCGCATATCTTTAACAACAACAACAACAAAGCCTGTCTTGGCTTTGAAATCAGTGTGTGGGAGTGGAGGGGCTATTGAAGAGGAACTGGATACAGCAGGTAGAGTGAAATCTTCTGTCCTGTGTAACGATAGTACAGTAGGGGTCTGGTTCCAGCAGGAACTTAGAGGGGTCTAGCATATCCCTATTTTGGTGCTTAGGGGGGCAACACTAGGAGGGCTTCTGGAGTTCTGGCCCTGCTGCTGGACCTCCTGATGGCTCCTGGGTTTTTGCCACTGTGTGACACAAAGTGTTGGACTGGACAGGCCATTGGCCTGATCCAACATGGCTTCTCTTATGTTCTTATGTCTGGGGCAGTGATGCTCTGTCTTCGGGGGGCAGGAGTGGGAGGGTTTCTAGTGTCCTGGCCCCACTGGTGGACCTCCTTATGGCACCTAGGTTTTGGCCACTGTGTGACACAGAGTGTAGGACTAGATGGGCCATTGTCCTGATGGCTTCTCTTATGCCCTTATGTTCTTATTTTCACCTGCAAAATGCTGTAGAATATGGAGTTCTGGATGTCATAAATTCAGGCTATTGGTCACAGGTTCACATGTCAGGGAGGGGCTGTGGCTCAGTGGTATAGTTTCTGTTTGACCTTCAGAAGGCCCCAGGTCAGTCCCTGGTTTCTCTGGTTAAAAAGATCTGGCAGTGGGTGATGTGAAAGACTTCTGCTTAAGACCTCGGAGAGCCACTGCCAGCCTGGGTAGATGGTATTGACTTTGATGGACCAAGGGTACTTCGTGTGATCATGAGTTCAGTGCTACCTCTGGGTAAGCAAACCTCCTGCTCTGTAATAAGCTATAAAATCATAGAGAAAAATGTCATACGGTCTGCTTTCTAGTTTTCTACTTACCACACACACAAATCTATTCAGTTTGCTATTTACTACACACACAGTGCTTAAAATTCGCAAACCACGAACTGCCCAAAATTCGACACGAACTTTCGCTCATGAGCCAGTTCGTGCCCATCCCTAGAAGTGACTTGCTGGCATGGTTTGCTGGGTGACCCTGAGGCAGCCAACCAAAATGGTATGCATGTTGTAAGGACTGAAGAACAATAGTCTACAGTTCCAAATGTCTTATTCTAAACTCTTTGGAGGCATGAGAACATAGCTGCAGAAACAATCATCTTGATGGGGCATCACTTCTGTTATAATGGGGATTCAAGAAGATCCGCCTGGTTCTCCAAAGAACTGATCCCAGCCTGATACCCGTGCTTCACTATGGTATTTTGGTTCCGTAAATCCAGTTATAATATAATACTGATGATGATGGGCAGGCTCTCTGATGGCTTTGAGCACCCTGCACACACTGCTGCACCTGACAGCGACCTGTTGTGTGTTTTTTTTTTTAACCTCAGAGCCCTGAGCTCTGCAGCTGACCAATCAGAGAGTGGGGGGTGCAAGGAGGCAGCTGCCTGGCAGCCACATAGGAAGCAATGGAGGGAGCACATTTTACCCCTTTGGACCCCCTTACGGGTCCCTGGCTACCCCCTGCTACCCTAAGAATGGGTAGGTGGTTACTCACCACTGGAGGCAACCTGGTCAAATTTCTAAAAATCCCTTCTTATTGAGCATCTATGTCATGGTAGGAGTGCTCTCCCGGATTTCATGTTTCTAGGTCCAGGGGTTTGGCCTGGGCGTTGATTTTACAGTGAGGGGACTTTATATATATATATATATATATATATAGCAGGAGATCTTTGGGCAACCATATTCATTCCCCATTGGCACACAAAGCACCAGGAGGAGGGAAAGAGAGGGACAGGGGCATGACCTGGCATCGTGCTGAAGGGCTGACAGCCTGGTGAAAACTGGAAGTGACCTCACCGTAGCCTCTAGGATTTGCAAAACCCATGTCTTATCACAGAGGTTTTTTGCACATCCCAGAGCATCTCATGACGTCACTTCCAGTTTTCACAGGAAGTGACATCAGGACGTCAGCAGGACACTGGTGTGCCAGTCTCCCCCCCTCTTAATTGCTCCCAGGACTTGCCAGCTGTACCCTGGCTACCCTAAGCATGGGTAGGTGGTTGCTCACCACTGGAGACAACCTGGTAAATGTGACTGTCACAATTTCCAATCACGTTCCAAAGAGGTGGCCTATTGCTCATTTAAAAAGACAACTTCAGTCCTGTTTCTCCCCAGACAAGTGGCAACAACCAACACCAGTGTTCCCTCTAAGCTAAGTTACTGTGAGCTAGCTCACAGTTTTTTAGCCTCCAGCTCACACATTTTTGTCTTAGCGCATGAAGGATGGCTCCAGAGCAAACTAATTCATGCAGCAACCAAATGGCTCGCTCACAGCTTTAATGCCAATAGCTCACAAAGTAGGATTTTTGCTCACAAGACTCCACAGCTTAGAGGGAACATTGCCCGACACATATCAGAAGACTTAGAAGGAAAATTCAAAGATGAGGCCTCAGAGGAGACCAGTGTTCCCTCCATGCTGAGTTAGTGTGAGCTAGCTCACAGTTTTTTAGCCTCCGGCTCACACATTTTTGTCTTAGCTCAGGAAGGAGGGCTCCAGAGCAGACTAATTTATGCAATAGCCAAATCGCTCACTCACAATTTTAATGCCAGTAGCTCACAAAGCAGAATTTTTGTTCTCAAGACTCCACAGCTTAGAGGGAGCATTGGATGAGACCAAAGATGAGACCATAAGTTTGGTGTAGTGGTTTGGTGCAGTGGTTTGGTGTAGTGGTTAAGTGCGCAGACTCTAATCTGGGAGAACCAGGTTTGATTCCCCACTCCTCCACTTGCACCTGGCTGGATGACCTTGGGCAAGCCATAATTCTGATAAGAGCTGTTCTTGAAAAAGAGCAATTTCTGTCAGAGCTCTCTCAGCTCCACCTACCTCACAGGGTGTCTGTTGTGGGGAGGGGAAGGAAAAGGGAAAGGAGTTTGTAAGCCGCTCTGAGACTCCTGTAGATAGTGAAGGGCGGGGTATAAATCCAATCTCCTCCTCCTCCTCCTCTTCTTCTTCTTCTTCTTCTTCTTCTTCTTCTTCTTCTTCTTCTTCTTCTTCTTCTTCTTCTGTTAGAGCTGTTCTTGAAAAAGAGCAGTTTCTGTCAGAGCTCTCCTCAGCCCCACCTACCTCACAGGGTGTCTGTTGTGGGGAGGGGAAGAGAAAGGAGTTTGTAAGCCACTCTGAGACTCCCTTAGGTAGTGAAGGGCTGGGTATAAATCCAATCTCTTCTTCTTCTTTTCCTCTATGAGTTTTATTAAGGTTTTTATATATGAAATAAAAAGAAGGGGGGGGGTGAGGTAGAATAAAGTAACACAAGAAAAAATAGAAACTAAACAACAGATCAACCAACATCATTGAAAGCAGGAAAAAAGGAGACGATATCTGATTTTCTCTGCCACAGGAATCCATACATTGACTTACTACCTCCTCAGTTCAAAGTTCCATGTAAGCTTATTCTCTTTACCTTTTAGCATTCCAAACCATAAATCATCAGCTCTCCCCCCACCCCTTTTCATGAAAGAAGTCCATGAAGGCTTTCCATGTACATATAAATTTAAGTAAAGTCTTTTCTTTTATCAAAGACATAACTTTTATCAAAGACATCTCTGCAAGTGCCATCCATTCCTCTGACGCAGTTTCCCGATTCTGAGCATATAACAGTCTTGCCGCCGCTATCGTATACAAAAACAAAGTTCCATTTGTATTTTCTTGTCATCCATTCAGAAGTTCTTGAGGAGGAGGAGGAGGAGGAGGAGGAGGAGGAGGAGGAGGAGAAGAAGAAGAAGAAGAAGAAGGAGAAGAAGAAGAAGAAGAAGAAGAAGAAGAAGAAGAAGAAGAAGAAGAAGAAGAAGAAGAAGAGGAGGAGGAGGAGGAGGAGGAGGAGGAGGAGGAGGAGGAGGAGGAGGAGGAGGAGGAGGAGGAGATTGGATTTATACCCCGCCCTTCATTGCCCAAAGGCGTCTCAGAGCGGCTTACAAATTCCATTCCCTTCCCCTCCCAACAACAGACACCCTGTGAGGTAGAAGAAGAAGAAGAGTTTGGATTTATACCCCGCCCCTCACTGCCCAAAGGCGTCTCAGAGCGGCTGACAAACTCCTTTCCCTTCCCCACAACAAACACCCTGTGAGGTAGGCAGGGCTGAGAGAACTTCTGACAGAAACTGTCCTTGAGAGAACAGCTGTGCCAGAGCTTGTGACTGACCCAAGGTCACATCAGCAGGTGCGAGTGGAGGAGTGGGGAATCAAACCCGGTTCTCCCAGATAAGAGTCAGCACGCTTAACCATTACACCAAACTGGTTGAGGCGATCCAACCACTGGGCTAACTTGCTGGATTCATCATCTCCATGGGCACTGGTTCGTCTTTGTTCAAATTCTTTCTTTTCTTTTCTTTTTTTTGCCAGAGCACCAGGTCTCCCCTGCCACCCATCCACTCCCCTCTCCCTCTCATTTCCCGAGACCGATTTCCATCGAGGGAAGCCGTAAAAATGACTTGCTACCGAGCCACAAATGCAATGCGCTCGCCTCCTGACCCAGCTCTTTCCGAGGACAATTTCTTCAGGAAAAAATAACGTGCGTTTCATTTTTTTTAAAAAAAAAAGCATTCAAAAGGGACTGTACAGGAAAGAAAATAAAAAATAATGAGGTAATAATAGCAGGTTTAGATGCTCAGAAACAGTTCCCTCCGGGCACCGCTTGCCTCATTGTGTCGATTATATATGGCTTCATTATGAACAAAAAAACAATTTACCGTGGAACTGTTTTCTGGGAGGCCGTTTTATGCATCATATACCTTGCTGACAGTTTACAGCCATTTTTAACCTGTATAAAATCAATTATATTTATTGGTGGCGCCAGAATGAACCTCCGCGCATTGAAGAGGGTCTCTTCCTCCCAACCAACCCCACTCCACCGCATGCACAATTTATTTCCTGAAATAGATACAGGAAGCTGATTGGGATAAAAAGCACATTTGGATGCCGGGGCACAGCTCTGGAATCCCCCAAAGATTAACTCTTTTTTTTCTTTCATACTTGTGAAATAGCTGAGATCAGCGTTCGCTCTAAGCTGGGTTAGTGTGAGCTAGCTCACAGTTCCTTAGCCTCCAGCTCACAGGTTTTTGTCTCGGGTCAGGAAGGAAGGCTCCAGAGCAAACTAATTTATGCAGTAGCCAAATCGCTCGCTCACAACTTTAATGCCAGTAGCTCACAAAGTAGAATTGTAGACTGGAATTCACTGCCACAGGAGGTGGTGGCAGCTACAAGCACGGACGGCTTCAAGAGGGAATTAGATAAACATCTGGAGCAGAGGTCTATCAGTGGCTATTAGCCACAAGGTATAGATAGGTAGGCTCAGGCTGGGGCAAGGGATGCTCTGTTTTCTTGGTGCTTGGAGGGGGGTCAACAGTGGGAGGGCTTCTAGTGTCCTGGCCCCACTGCTGGACCTCCTGGTGGCACCTGGTATTTCTGGCCACTGTGTGACAGAGTGTTGGACTGGATGGGCCATTGGCCTTATCCAACATTGTCTTCTCTTATTTTCTTATGCTCACAAGACTCCACAGCTTAGAGGGAGCATTGACTGAGACCATTCCATGCTCGTTAAGCATCATATGGGCCTCATCCATGGGCAGGTGCAAGGAAGTTGTCAGGTGTAACAAGGGGCAGCCTTGGATGTAGAGACACATTTAAATTTGCATTTAAGGGGTATCCAGCCAGTTCAACAGGACTCGTTTCAGACAGGGACTGGGCTGGTCTGCAGTGGGACACGTAGATCTGAGTCCAGAAGAACCCCAGAGACCAATAAGATCTTCAGGATATACGTTTTCAAGAGTCAAAGTTTCCTTTGTCAGGTACCAATGGACTACCGCTCCACACAGCTGAATGTGGTGGCTTCCATGAAGAGAGTTCCAGAGGGTAGCTGTGTTGGCCAACGGAACTAGATTTGAGTTCAGTTGCACCTTAGAGAGCCCGTTTGATATAGCAGTTGGGAGTGCAGACTCTAATCTGGGAGAACTGGGTTTGATTCCCCACTCCGCCACATGCAGCTGCTGGGGTGACCTCTCTGGAGCAGTTCTGGAAAGAGCTCTCTCAGCCCCACCTACTCCACAGGGTGTCTTGTTGTGGTGAGGGGAAGGGAAAGGAGATTGTGAGCCGCTCTGAGACTCCTTCGGGTAGTGAAGGGCGGGGTATAAATCCAATCTCCTCCTCCTCCTCCTCCTTCTTCCTTCTTCTTTGAGACCGAAAAGATTTTTGGGGTACAGACTTGGAGAGTCAAAGCTCCCTTCATCAGATAAGAACCTCCATTCATAGTAGAATCACAGAATCATAGAGTTGGAAGGGACCTCCAGGGTCATCTACTCCAATGCAGGATATTCACAAATATTCCCCCACACACACACACCCAGTGACCTCTGCTCCATGCCCAGAAGATGGCAAAAATCCTCCAGGATCCCTGGACAAACTGGCTTGGAGGAAAATTACTTCCTGACCCCAATGTGGCGATCAACATTTCCCTGGGCGTGTAAGAAAGGGCCATGAGAACTAAGCACTGAGGTATCCCTCCCTGCCTTACCTCTCATGATCTGCCTAAGTTCACAGAATCTTCATTGCTGTCAGATGGCCATCTAGCCTCTGTTTGAAAACCTCCAAAGAAGGAGAGCTCACTACTTCCCGAAGAAGCCTGTTCCACCGAGGAACTGCTCTAGCAGTCAGGAAGTTCTTCTTAATGTTTAGGCGGAAACTCTTTTGGAAGTTCCTTTACCTACAAATTCCTTTAACTGGAGAGCCTTTGACTGGAGATGCCAGGCAATGAACCTGGGACTTTCGACATGCCAAACAGATGCTCTGCCACTGAACCATGGCCCCTCTCTAAATGAAGCTATCTTAGACTGAATCGGGCCCTTGGTCCATCAGGATCAGTATTGTCTACACATACCGGCAGTGGCACTCCAGGATGTCCAGTAGAGGCTGTTCACCAGTTTGGTGTTGTGGTTAAGAGCGGTGGACTCTAATCTGGAGAACCGGGTTTGGTTCCCCACTCCTCTGCATCCAGCTGCTGGGTTACCTTGGGTCAGTCAAAGTTCTCTGAGAGCTGTTCTCTCAGAGCAGTTCTTCCAGAGCAGTTCTCTGAGAGCCAGTTTGGTGCAGTGGTTGTGAGCAAAGACTCTAATCTGGGAGAACCGGGTTTGATTCCCCACTCCTCCACATGCAGCTGCTGGTGTGACCTTCGGCCTGTCATAAGTTCTTTCACAGCTGTTCTTGAAAGAGCAGTTCTCAAGAGAGCTCTCTCTCAGCCCCACCTCCCTCACAGGGTGTCTGTTGTGGGGAGAGGAAGGGAAAGGGATTGTAAACTGCTCTGAGAGACTCCTTCAGGTAGTGAAGGGCAGGGTATAAATCCAAGTTCTTCTTCTTCTTCTTCTCTCAGCCTCACCTGTGATGGTGTCTATTATGGGGAGAGGAAGGGAAGGAGATTGTAAGCCACTCAGAGACTCCAAGTGAAGGGCAGGATATAAATCCAATATCTTCTCTTCCTCTTTCACATCACCTACTGCTTGATCCTTTTAACTGGAGATGCCAGGGACTGAACCTGGGACCTTCTGAATGCCAAACGGTTGTTCCGCCAATAAGCCCCTCCCCATCTACCTACACCCAAAAGTTTTCTGTAGAGTCTGAACTGCTGTCCCAGGTGACCTTCCCATGGAGTTTATGTTGATAGCACCGTAGAGAGAGAGGCTGTTTGCCAAAATATGGGATAATCATTCATTATAATGCAATGACTTTCCAGAGGGGGGAAATAAGCTTAATAGCATATTAAAGCAATCCATTCGGATATAACACATCAATAGGCCAAAATATATCAAAAATCCCTGAGCCATACGCTGCTTAGTAGCAATTGAAAGATAAGCTTCGCAGAGGAAATTGCGGCAGATTTGCCAGTTGGAATATTTTAACCATCCTCCAAGACCGAGTATAAAACTCCTGCAGATTTCCTGGAGAGAAACTGAGGCCCGAGGACACAACGGGATGGCGGTTCCATTCTGTTCAGAATACCCTTCTACATAAGAACATAAGATAAGCCAATGTTGAATCAGGCCAATGGCCCATCTAGTCCAACGCTCTGTCTTAGATGAAAGAATCGGCAAGGTGAGACTGATTCTTGACTTTTCTTTGTGTGTCTGGCTCTGGAAAAAAAAATAAGGTGGAACCTACTGATGGTCCAACCCAATGGTGTGGTAAACTTGGGCTCCATGCCCACCTGAGCCAGTAACATGGTGGTTGACCTTGAGGAAATCTTACCTCTCAGACTTGTTTTCCAATCTGCAAATAATGAGCAAATATGTGAGAACCAGCACAGTAAAGGTTGATCATCATCTTCATCATCACCATTATATTATTTTGCCCTCAAGTCACAGATGACTTCTGGCAACCATGTGGGCTTGGGTTTTCAAGGCTGAGATGTTCAGAGGTGGTTTGCCATTTGCCTGCCTCTGTATAGTGACCTTGGACTTCCTTGGTGGTCTCCCATCCAAGTACAAACCAGGGCTTAGCTTCTGAGATCTGATGGGATTGGGCTAGCCCAGGATATTCAGGTCAGGAGCAGTTAATAATCGGCTGTCTCCGCACCATCCCTGCAACAACCATGTGTGGATTTAACTAGTTTATTTGAACGGCTGATCTACTTCATATAAGAAGAAGATGGCGAGATGGGATTTATACCCCGGCCCCAATGGCCACGAATGAGTTTAGATCCAAAAAGAAATCATCCCGAATGATTTTTGCACATTGGGTGCGAACCAGTCAAAGCTGAACAATTCTAAGTTCCAATCAGGGCTATTTTGGGGCAGGAACGCACAGGAACAGAGTTCCGGCTGGCTCCTGAGTTGGCCACACCCAACAGGAACTCATTAGCATAACAGGCCACACCCAACAGCAGAAACTCATTAGGATTGGCTACATCAGGGGTGTGTGGCCTAACATGCAAAGGAGTTCCTGCTCCAAGAAAAGCCCTGGACTTTTTTGACAACAAACAAGGTAAACAAGAAGAAAAAGGTGGGAGTGGCTGGATGACCACACTTCTGGTGACATGGGGGTGTGGCCTAATATGCTAATGAGCTGTGCTGTCAGTGGTGTGGCCAAATATGCTAATGAGTTTCTGCTGTTGGGTGTGGCCTATTATGCTAATGAGTTCCTGCTGGGCTTTTTCTACAAAAAAAGCCCTGGTTTCAATCATCTCAGTGGTTAGAGACTCAGGCGTGTGCTTAATATTTCTATTGAAGTTAAAGGGATTCTGATGGCAGGTTTATGTCGCTTTTCGAATTGGAGGCAATATTCGATAAGAACAGCCAAGTTTCTAGCGAGGTGCGTTTTGTTGGTTTGTTGGTGATGACACATACCTGAAGATGCTGTTGGACTAGGATTTGGGACACCCAGGTTCGAATCCCCACTTTGCCATGGAAACTTGTTGAGTGCAGATTGGGGATTCAGACTTGGGGTCACTTGGATTTTAGTCTGACACTCAGACCACTGCATCACATTTGGTCTCTCTCTCTCTCTCTCTCTCTCTCTCTCTCTCTCTCTCTCTCTCTCTCTCTCTCTCTCTCTCTCTCATTAGAGGCTTTGCTTTGCTTTAACTTGGGGTCAGCTTCAATCAGACACAAAATAAACTTCATGAGCTCATCCCAATGGGGAGGCGTCCCTATAGGAGGGTTCCATTAAAACTTCTGTTGCCCATCAGGAACACAGTCAGACGGACTGCAATACATACAAAGATGGAAAAATTTTTGAAAAGTACCTTCAAGAAAGAACCAGAAATGTTTCTTCTAGGTCTTAAACTAGAAGAAATAAACGTGAGCAAAAGAACATTGATATGGTACATGGTAACAACTGCCAGAATGATCTATGCTCAGAGTTGGAAAAATGAAAAAATTCCTGAACTTTGGGACTGGTTAAGAAAACTGCTATTTATGGCAGAAATGGATAAATGGACAAGAAAACTTAACAACTTAGAAGCAGAAACTTTTTTGGAAGATTGGAAGGACTTTAAAGAATATATAGAGAAACATTGGGGAATGAAGGATAGCATATTTAGTTTGGAAAACTACTAGAGATGTAACAAATGTATACAATCAATAAGTACTAGTAGTAGTTGCAAATAAGTAAATTGTGTTACCTGTAGAATTTATATGATAACAGTGAATTAATATGTATTACGTATTGATAAAACGGTGGAAACATTGCTGGGAGCCAACAGGGGGGGAAGGGAAGTTGAAGAAAAGGATATGATTTATATTATTTGAGTTAAATTGTGAAGTATGATATATCCCAATAAAATTTGTTATTAAAAAAAAAAAGGAACACAGTCAGATGAACACATGGGACATGCAGACTTAATGGCATCATCAGGATCAGATTTTAAAGGGGTCAGATTTTAAAGGGATCAGATTTTAAAGGGATCGATCTGTGAGCATCTAAAGGACAACTTGGTGATCTTGGGGGAGTCAGCACAGATTTGCCCCCAACAGGTCCTGCCAGACCAACCTCATTTCCTTCCTTGATCGAGTGATGAGCTTACTGGATCGAGGGAATGCTGCTGATGTTGTTTACCTGGATTTCAGAAAAGCTTTCGATGGGGTTCCCTATGATGCTCTGATGGGTAAACTAGAGGACTGTAGACTGGACTCTAGGACAGTTAAGTGGTTAGGGAACAGGTCGGAGAACCGCACTCAGAGAGTAGCTGTAGATGGCATTTCATCTGAATGGAGGGAGGTGTCCAGTGGGGTGCCACAGGGCTCGGTTCTGGACTGGTTACTTTTTATAAATGATCTGGATGAGGGTGTGGAAGGGCTACTCATTAAATTTGCAGATGACACCAAACTGGGAGGAGTAGCGAACACACCAGAAGACAGAGATGGAATTCGATGAGATCTGGATATGCTGGAAAACTGAGAGGATGTGAACAAGATGCAATCGAACACGAGTAAGTGTGGAGTTCTATATCTGGGTAACAAAAATGAGGATCACGCACACTGGATGGGGGATACAGTTCTGAGCAGCAGCGTGTGTGAGCAAGATCTTGGGGTAAGGGAGGACTGAAAGTTAAACATGAGCAGCCAGTGCAATGCAGCGACAAAAAAGGCTAATGCAGTTTCGGGATGTATCAACAGAGGTGTAACACTCGGATCACAAGATGTCACAGTCCCACTTTGCTTCGAAAATGATGTGGACAGAATGGAACACATGCAGAGGAGAATGATAAGGATGATCAGGGGCCTGGTGGAGACCAAGCCCTGTGAGGAAAGGCCGACAGACTTGGGAATGTTTAGTCTGGAGAAGAGGAGGTTGAGAGGAGACATGATGGCTCTCTTGAAGTATTGGAAGAGCTGTCCCTTAGAGGAGGGCAGAGAGCCCTTCCTCTTGGCAGCAGAGGAGAGGACTCACAATAATGGGCTTAAATTAAGGGTGGGTAGGTTCCAGCTGGATCTTAGGAAGAACTTTTTGACAGTCAGAGTTATGCCACAGTGGAACCAGCTGCCTCGGGAGGTGGTGAGCTCCCCTTCACTGGCAGTCTTTTAAGCAGCGTCTGGACAAACACTTGCCGGGGATGTTCTAGGCTGGTCCTGCATTGGGCAGGGGGTTGGACTAGATGGCCTGTACGGCCCCTTCCCAACTCTGCAATTCTAGGATCCTATGACCCGTGAGAACTGCCTCTCCCATAGATCTTTCCACCCAAGTTGCTGAGCATCTACGGTAGCATCCCAGGTGCAAGGATCCATGGGTACCTGGGGATCTTCCACTATTGCAATTGAACTCCAGATGACCAAGATCAGTTCCCCTGGAGGGAATGGCTGCGTTGGTGGGTGGGCTCTACGGCACTGGAACCCGCTGAGCTCCCTCCCCTCTCCAAATCTCATCCTCCCCAGGTTCCACCCCCAAAATCTCCACCTATTTCCCAACCCAGAGCTGGCAACCCTGTCCCGGGGGGGATGTAACTCTCATACAGTGTTCCCGCTAAGCTGAGTTATTGTGAGCTAGCTCACAGTATTTTAGCCTCAGGCTCACACATTTTTGTCTCAGCTCAGGAAAGATGGCTCTAGTAAAGGTAAAGGTTCCCTTGCTCGAAAACCAGTCGAATCCAACTCTAGGGTTGCGGTGCTCATCTCCGTTTCAAAGCCGAAGAGCCAACGCTGTCCGAAGACATTTCCGTGGTCATGTGGCCGGCATGACTAAACACCAAGGCACACGGAACGCTGTTACCTTCCCACCAAAGCGGTCCCTATTTATCTACTTGCAATTTCTTGCTTTCAAACTGCTAGGTTGGCAGGAGAAGATGGATCTAGAGCAAACTAATTTATGCAGTAGCCAAATGGCTCGCTCACCACTTTAATGCCAGTAGCTCACAAAGCAGAATTTTTGCTCACAAGACTCCACAGCTTAGAGGGAACATTGCTCTCATAGTGTCCAAGAGCCCGACTCAAATGTCAGGATCTATGCGCTCAAAATCTCCCAGGGGGCCTTGCACTTCTGAGTGTACCATGTTAGCTGCAAAGACATGGCAATTACAGTGGCCTTCAGTTTGGTGCGGTGGTGAAGTGCGTGGACTCTAATCTGGGAGAACTGGGTTTGATTCCCCACGCCTCCACTTGCAGCTGCTGGGTGACCTTGGGTCAGTCCCAAGTTCTCTCAGAGCTGTTCTCTCAAGGGCAGTTCTCGGGAAAGCTCTCTCAGCCCCACCTACCTCGCAGGGTGCCTGTTGTGGGGAGGGGAAGGGAAAGGAGATTGTAAGCCGCTCTGAGACTCTGAGTGAAGGGCGGGGTATAAATCCAGTGTCTTCTTTTCTCTTCAGTATACCAAATGCCATTTGGTAAGTCTGAACAGGAAAGGATACATGGTTGCTAGGCAGTGGCCGGTACCCGGCAGGAGATGGGGGGCATAATACGGGGGAGCATTTGCGTTGATCGTGTGACATCATATCTAGAATCTCACCACTCTGGGATCCCGCAAAAACTCTGTAGTTTTACCATAAACCATACTATAGCAGGAGACCTGGAAGCCAGTGTTCCCTCTAAGCTGAGCTGGTGTGAGCGAGCTCACAGTTTTTTAGCCTCCGGCTCACACATTTCTGTCCCAGCTCAGGAAGGAGGGCTCCAGAGCAAACTCATTTATGCAGCAGCCAAATCACTCGCTCACAACTTTAATGCCAGGAGCTCACAAAGTGGAATTTTTGCTCACCAGAGTCCACAGCTTAGAGGGAGCATTGCTGGCAACCCTAGGTGTGCTGGGGCGGGTGCCAGGTTCAGCTTGTAACTAACCTTGGTCTTCTCAGTCTCAGGAAATCTGCTTCTATTCAATGCCTTTCTGGATTTCTGAGCCAGCATTCAATTAACCCTTTCTTTTCGTTCCGTTTCAAAACCAGGGGGGCTTGGTTATACTTCTGTTCTACAGCAAACATAGATTCATTTTTTGTTTGGGAGTTGTACTGAATCTTCCAGTATATTCTTTTTTTAGCAATCCTTCCCCCCCAGCCCCCGTCTCTGCTTAAAGACAGTGAAGTTTTATGGAGTAACACCTGATCAAAAGTTAAATTGCACAAGTTTATCTCAAATTGCACTGCAGTAACTGATTGAGTCTGTGATTTAATGCACATCAGAGGTTGTAAAGAGCAGGCATTCAGGAGTCTGGATGATATCTGTGAATGCGGAGAAGCCATTTGATGTATATGATAAGAATTCTAACAGGTGCCTTTTGATGTCATATATGAAAGGGCTCGTACTTCATTAAATGGCACATCAAATGTATGAAAATGCAGCCATTAATCTATATTTCATGGCATCCGCCTAACAATACCTAATAGAACTGCACTCTATATTTTTTTAAGGGGGAAAAAGGTGATTATTTTCTTCAAACTCACTTTGAACTTTAAAGAACAGGATTCTTCATTACAGACAAAACTTCAGTAATCTGGTTGCTGGGAAATTAGGTAAACAGTCATAATGCATATCTGGAGAATGCCTAATTTTTGCTATAACAGCTGACGTCCGAACAAGGCTGCATTAAGCACCATTCGGTGTAGTGGTTAGGAGTGTGGAACTGGGTGAGATTCCCCACTTCTCCACATGCAGCTGCTGGTGTGACTTTGGGACAGTTACAAGTCTTTCGGAGCTGTTCTCTCAAGGGCAGCCCTAAAAAGGAGATTGTAAACTCCTCTGAGACTCCTTCGGGTAGTGAAGGGTGGGGTATAAATCCAATCTCCTCCTCCTCCTCCTCCTCCTCCTCCTTGGATTTTTCACGTTTAGCTAGAAGTCTCTATTCTTTTTTTTTTTTTTTTTTTGTAAATACAATTTATTATTGGATATATCACAAGTTCATACAATTTAAACATAGCAATACATACCCATTTTTCTTTTTTCCCTTTCTCCCCCCACATCAGGCTTCCAGCACTGCTCCAACCCCATTAATATCTCTCTTATTCTATTACAGTTGCTTCTAAACTTATTTTCTCTTACTAACGGTAACAATACAAGTCTAATTCTCTTTCCATTTCTTCTTAATAACTGTCAAAGCTAATCAAACCACTTTTAATGTCCCAATTTTTCAACAGATATTTTTGAAAGTCTTTCCAGTCTTTAAAAAAAGTTTCATCTTCTTCGTTGTTTAACTTTCTTGTTAACTTGTCCATTTCCGCTAAAAACAACGTTTTTTAATCCATTCCCATGTTTCAGGTACTTTATCTTGTTTCCAACATTGAGCAAAAGTCAGTCTTGCTGCTGTAGTCAAGTACCATAATAGTGTTCTCTTGGCTACATTTATTTCTTCCATTTTAAGACCTAACAATAACATCTGTGGGTCTTTCTTAAAAGTACAATTCAAAATTTTTTGTATCTCATTGTGGATCTCTGTCCAATACTTTACTGCTTTATCACATGTCCACCACATATGGTAAAAAGACCCTTCATGTTTCTTACATTTCCAACATTTGTTAGACATACTTTCATTTATGATAGCAATTTTTTTGGGCGTCATATACCATCTGTACATCATTTTATAACAATTCTCTTTAACATTTACACAAGTTGAAATTTTCATTGACTTTTTCCACAAGTATTCCCAAGATGTCATTAATATCTCTGTATTAACATTTACCGCCCATTTTATCATTTGCTCTTTTACAACTTCATCCTCCGTATACCATTTCAATAGAACCTTATACAGTTTAGAAATCATTTTTTTTCCTTTCTCAAACCATACAGTTTCAATTTCAATATTCTTTTCTCTAAAACCATATTCTCTTTTATCGGTCTTAAATAAATCATAAATCTGTCTATACTTCAACCAATCATATTCAAATTCAACATCAAATCTATCTTTTAACACAAAATTTTTCCCTTCAGATTTTAAAAGATTTTTATAAGGTAGCCAGTCTAGTCCTTGGTTTCTTGAATATGGATTGATCACTTCAGCTGGTACAATCCAAAGTGGTCTTTCTTCAGAGAAGAATTTTCTATATCTCATCCATGTCTCGAACAGTGATTGTCTTACAAAGTGGTGTTTAAAAAATTTATCCATTTTTACTTTTCCATACCATAAATATGCATGCCATCCGAATTTGTTATCATGCCCTTCCAGGGCCAATAACTTCTTGTTTTCCAGATTGATCCACTGTTCCAACCATGTTAAACAGACGGCATCATAATACAATCTTAGATTTGGTAGTTGTAGGCCTCCTCTTTCTTTCGCATCACATAAAATTTTCATTTTAATCCTTGGCTTTCTTCCTGCCCATACAAATTTGGATAATTCTTTCTGCCACGAATCCAGTATTTTCCGTTGTTTTAGTATTGGAATAGTCTGAAACAGAAACATCAAACGCGGCAAGATATTCATTTTTACAGTCGCGATTCTTCCCATCAATGATAAATTCAAAGTGTCCCATTTCTTCATATCTTGCTGAATCTTGTGCCACACCTTTTCATAATTGTTTTTAAACAAGTCAATATTTTTCATGGTTAATTCAATTCCAAGATATTTAGTCTTTGTGACTACTTCACATTGTATTTTCTCTTGAAGTTCTGTTTGTCTTTGTTTCGTCATATTTTTGCACATCACTTTAGTTTTACTTTTATTAACATAGAATCCCGCAACTGAACCAAATTCTTCAATTTTTTCCATCAATTGTGGTATTTTCTCAATTGGGTCTTGAATCATAAACATTACATCATCTGCAAATGCCCTGTATTTATAGGCAAAACCTTTCACTGTAAGTCCTTCAATATTATTATCTTTTCTTATCGCTGTTAGTAATATTTCCAATATCCAAATAAACAACAACGGGGATAACGGGCAGCCTTGACGTGTTCCTTTTTGGACTTGGAAGAAGTCCGTCTTTTCTTTATTTATATTCAAAGCCGCTTTTTGTTCTGAATATATTGCCACAATCATATTTAAAAAAGACTGTCCAATGTCCATTTTTTCAATAACTTGCAGCATGAACTCCCAATTTAAATTGTCAAAAGCTTTTTCCGCATCTAAGAAGAGGAATCCAACTTCTTTTTCCGGATGTTTGTCATAATATTCAATTGCATCTATCACCACTCTTAAATTGTCTCTGATTTGTCTGTTTGGTAAAAATCCAGCTTGTTCTTCCGCTATTGTATCTTTCAAATATTTTTTCAGTCTCTCCGAAATTATTTTTGCAAATAATTTGTAATCGTTATTTAATAGCGATATTGGCCTATAATTCTTTACTTGAGTCAAATCCAAACCTTCTTTAGGTATCAATGAAATATTTGCTTCTTTCCATGAATCTGGGATCCGTTTGGTCTTTCTTATCTCATTTGACAGAAGTACTAAAATAGGGGTTAGCTCCTCTTTAAATTTCTTATAAAACTTTGCTGTAAAGCCATCTGGTCCTGGAGCTTTGCCCAACTTTGCATCTTCTATCGCCATTGTCACTTCTTCTTTCTTTACTAAACCATTTAATAATTCCTTAATTTGTTTTCCCAGCTCTGGAACTTCAATAGTCTCCAAATAATTCTTAATTCTCTGTTGATCAATTCCTTTCTTTTTGAATAATTTGGCGTAATATTTTAAAAAAGCTCTTTTTATACCATTCAAGCTCATAACATCCTTTCCATCTTCAGTAATCTTAGATATAAAATTCCTTTCTTTTCTATTTTTCAATTGCCATGCTAAAAACTTTCCTGGTTTGTTTGCACCCTCAAATGCTTTTTGCTGTAATTTCTTCAAGTTCCAATATAATTCTCTGTTTAATAAAACATTCAGCTGATCTTGCAGAAAGTGGATCTCTTTAATAATCTTCTTCTTCCCTGGTCTTTTCTTTAATTCCTTTTCTTTTTGTCGAATTTTTTCATGAAGGTCTTTCTGTTGTTGGATCTTTTGTTTTCTGTCCTTAGAGTTCAGAGAGATAAGCATACCTCTCATTACCGCTTTGTACGCATCCCATACAACTTGTATATCCGTACCTTTATTCAAATTCAATTCAAAAAAGCTTTTCGTTTCTTTTTTTAAGATTTCATTAATTTGTTTTTGATCCAATAAATCTTCATTAATTCTCCAATATAACTGTTTAGGTTTTGCTTTAGATATCCAAAGTAGGGGATTATGATCAGAGTTGGTTTTCGGTAAAATTTGTATTTTATAAGTTTTTTGCGTCATCTCCTCTGACATCCAAATCATGTCAATTCGAGAAAAGGAGTTGTGTCTATTCGAATAAAACGTATAGTCCTTAGTCTTAGGATTCCACTTCCTCCAAACGTCTTCCAGTTTCTCTTGCTTCGTCAATTGAAAGAAATTTTTTGGTAACTTTCCAACTGTCTCTCCACTTGCCTTGGATTTTCTATCCAATGTGTTGTTCACTGTACCATTAAAGTCTCCAGCAAGAACAATTTGGTCGTAATTTAAACACTCCAACTCTTTAGTCAAATCATTAAAGAAAGTCTCTTTTGCACCATTGGGTGCATATATATTTACAAGCAATGTCTTTTTTCTGTTCATCCATATTTCCACGCCAACATACCTTCCTTCTTTATCTGAGAAGATTTGTTTAGGATCCAATTCTTTTGAAATATAAATCACTGTTCCTTTTTTCTTATTAATTGCTGAGGAATGAAATTCTTCTCCCAATTTTTTATTAGTCAAATATTTGTTGTCTTGTTTTCTAATATGTGTTTCTTGTAAACAGATTATATTACATTTTTGTTTCTCCAGCCAATGATTCACTAATCTTCTTTTACTTGGTGAATTTAGTCCATTTACGTTCCAAGATAGAAATTTGTAATCCATAATGGTGTTAAATTAAATATCTTTAAAATCATCCAGATTGCTCTCTTTGAATCTGTATAAATCTCCTTCAGATTTAAGAGTAGATCTCACCGAGTTGTACATAAATGTAAGTCCATATGGAATCTCCCATCTGAACCTAATGTTCATTTCTTTTAATCTATCTGTCAATTTCTTAAATTTCTTTCTGTCTTGTAAAATCGATCTCGGAATTTCTCTCAGAATTATTATTTTCTTTCCATTAATTTCCAACGGTTGTGTAAATTGTTTCTTGAAAACGTCTTCCTTCATCTTTGTTGTCACAAATTGAACAATCACATCCCTGGGTAATTGCTTTCTTTTGGCATAGGCTGAGTTCACTCTATAAATCAAGTCAAAGTCTGCATCCAAATCTCCTTCATCTTCCCCTACATAAGTTGTCAATGTCTTAATTACTAGAGCCCGTAGATCCTGATCTTCCTCCTCTTCTATCCCTCTCAATCTCAGATGATTCTGAGTAGCCCTATATTCCATCATGGTCTCCAGCCTTGTATTTTCTGACAGGGTTTTTTTAACCTTTTGTTCCATATCTTCAGATTTTGTCACCAGACTTTTGACTTCCTTTTTGAGTTCTTCTGTATCTTTTTTTATCCCTGACACTTCTGTAAGTACCAGTTCTTTCAGTTCTTCCATATTTTTTTTCTGTACTTGAATTTGCACTTGTTCTATTTGCTCCAATTGAGTTTGCAGCTGTTTTTGCAGTTGTTGTTGCTGTGATTCTATTTGTTTTCCAAAATTCTGCACCACTTCGGTCATCCGTTTTTCCATCGCTTCCATAGCTGCTTGCCACTCTTTTTTTCCTTTGCAGTCATTCTTGGGCTAGGTGATGAAGCAGCTCTAGGTCTTGACCTCAAATCCGTCTTGTAGGCAACTTCAGTACTAATCAGTCTTTATATTAGCAATCCTCAAGCCAAATCGCCACCTTTAAAACTTGTTTAAACGCTTTTTCGGCTTGAAAATAACTTTTTAAAATTTAGTCCTCCCCAAAATGTCGGGCGCAATTTCTCTATGGTTTTCTGGCTAGAGTAGGCTCCTTCCACACTTCCTGTTCATCTGTCCGTCTCTGTAATCCAACTTCCGGTAAGGGTGGTGCCCCACAATAAAATGTCCATCCGTTTCCCATACAGCAGCCTCCAAAACCTCCACTCTAGCCCACTTCCTGTATCATAGAGTCACAGTTAGTTTCGTTTCTGCTACGTAAAGTTTAGACTTGACTGACCATAGGAATGCAAAACAAAGTCACTTTTCAGCCTTTTTCTCTAAAGGAAAGCTTTCGTTTTACTTCTAATTCAAGCGGAATAGTTCCTTTAAGGTTTCAACGCTTATCCGTACGTTTCAATTTCTCATTCTTCTTTAAACCGGTAAGCGCTTATTCGTTTGTTACCTTGCTTGTAATCTCGGGGTTTCGCGGTGCTTCTTCTGTAAACGATGTTAATCTTGATGATAAAGAGATCGGTAGATGGCGAATTTATGCTGAATACTCAGCCCAGCTGGCATCTGTAGAGTTGATTTGCAACTGCCCTCTTCACGGAAGGAGATCAAAGTGTAAACAAGCTTCCTCCGAAGCTTATCCACACCGATCTCGACTCCCCTCAGGCTTCACTGCTTGCTTGCCACTCCCCCGCCTGGAGAGTGCTGCGCTGGGCCAGATAGAGCCCAGACTGTCGTCAGATGCCGCAGTACACTCTGCACAACTCGCAAAGTGTGTCAATTCGCCATTTTACTCCGACCGGAAGCCCCTCTATTCTTTTTTAAAAGACATGCTATAATTAATTCATTGTGTCCAGATCATGGGAGGTGGTAGTTCCTCTCTATTCTGCTATGGTCAGGCCTCACCTGGAGTCCTGTGTCCAGTTTTGGGCACCACACTTTAGGAAGGATGTTGACAAGCTCGAGCATGTCCAGAAGAGGGCGACCAGGATGGTGAGAGGGTTGGAATCCAAGTCTTATGAGGAAAGGCTGAAAGAGTTGGGTATGTTTAGCCTAGGAAAGAGAAGGCTTAGAGGGAACATGATTGCAGTCCTCAAGTATTTGAAGGGCTGTCATGTAAAAGATGGAGCAGATCTATTGTCTCTTGCTCTGGATTGCAAGACTTGATCAAATGGGTGGAAATTACAAGGGAGTCGTTACCGGCTAAATATCAGGAGAAACTTCCTAACTGTCAGAGTGGTTGAGCAGTGGAACAGACTGCCTCGGGAGGTGGTGGATGCTCCTTTGCTGGACGTTTTCAAGTGGAGGCTGGACAACCATCTTTTGGGTAAATTGTAGGTATGTAGGGCTATCTTTCAGCTGTGCTCCTGCAGAGTGCAGGGGGTTGGACTAGATGACCTGCAAGGTCCCTTCCAACTCTAACATTCTATGATTCTATGAATAACTGTATGCCATTAAGCTGCAACCAGCTCATGGTGACTGCGGAACCATGGGGTTTTCAAAGAGACAGATGAGCTGAGGTGGTTGGCCATTGCCTGCCTCTGCATAGCAACCCTGGACTTCCTTGATCATTTCCCATCCACATAGTAACCACGGACAAGCCAGTTTAGCTTCCAAGCTCTGGAGATACCAGGCTAGCTTGGGCTATTAGGATTGCTCCAAGAGATCTGGAAAGAGAGTAATTTTCTTTAAGGCAGACATGCAATACCAGTTTATAAAACATATGAAAAGAGAGTAATATCCACAACTAAGCAATGTCACTCTAGATCTAGGTTACTTGGAGTTCAAATCATCATCCAAGGTCATATTCTTGAAGCTTCATAAGAACATCAGAAGAGCCCTGCTGGATTAGACCAGTGGCCCATATAGTCTAGCGTCCTGTCACACAGTGTGGCCAACCAGTTCCTCTGGAGGATCAACAACAGGGCAGAGGGGCTGAGGCCTTCCCTTGCCATTGCCACCTGGCTCCAGGATTCAGGGGATTAAAGCCTCTGAATATCAAGGTTCCCCTCAGTCACCATGGCTAGTAGCCATTGATTGACTTATCCTCCATGAATCTAGAAGAACATCAGAGGAGCCCTGCTGGATCAGACCAGTGGTCCATCTAGTCCAGCATCCCGTCCCACACAGTGGCCAACTGGTTCTTCTGGAGGTCCAACAACAGGGCAGAGAGGCCGAGGCCTTCCCCTGACATTGCCTCTTTGCACTGGGATTCAGAGGCTGACTATGCCTGAATGTGGAGGTTCCTTTTAGTCACCGTGGCTAGTAGCCACTGATAGACCTATCCTCCATGAATCTATCTAATCCCCTTTTAAAGTCATCCATCCCTGTGGCCATCACTACATCCTTGGGCACAGAATTCCACATTTGAATCACTGTGTGAAGAAGTAGTTCCTTTTCCCCATCCTGCATCTACCACTCGTTAAGAGGTTCAAATCCTCCTGTGCCGTAAATCTCGCTGGCTGACCTTGAGCCCCTCACATAGGGTTGGATCCTACCTAGCCTTTCCAGGGGTGCAAGGAGGGAAGTGGTTTTTATTGATTCTCATTCCCTCTCTAGTCCTGAAATGATGTTCCTAGGGGACAGGGGACCTGAGGAATAACCTGGGGGGGGGTAAAATGTCTCTTGCAGAAGGGAGGTATTGGCAAAAATCACCCCTCCAGCGCACATGCACATACGCCATGTCCACAGAAATTCTGGGTAGGATCCCAACCTTAGGCTGTGGTCACACGGCAAGTGTACCGTGATTTGTTCCCACTGTAGATTTGATTGGGGATATTTTTAAGTGGGTTCAGATGATCACACATCTCTTGCCCAAGTGCTTGCTTTGTGGGACAATGCTCCAGGCACAGTCCAAACAATGCCCCAGGCACTGTCCAAGTGGTGGCATGGCACAATAAAAAAAAAAATCTCCGTGCATGCCAGAAGAAGGACATTCAGACGACCTAATCACAATCATTGCGAGAGATGGCTATCCAGATAGGCAAAATCGTGGATTCAAAGCGCAAATACCAGGAAAGTACTTGATTTTCCCGGTGTCAGAAAACTTGCTAGGGAACCAGGAGGATCGCGTGAGTGAGCCCAATTCAGTGCAGGAGACAGATGTGAGTGTCTGATCAGCAATTTTAAATGTGAGAGGGAACAACGGTGGAACCTGATCAAAATGACCGTGTGACCACAGCCTTACTCTAATTAACCTTGCAGGGCTGTTGTGAGGTTAAAATCGAGGAAGGCAGAAGTACGTTTGCTGCCCTGAACTCCTTGAAGGAAAGGTGGGATTTTGAAGTCAAGTGACATTCTGGGGAAACAATAGGATAGGATCATAGGGGCAGGGGAAAGTGGAGCCTTTTATCTTAGGAAGTCAATCCTTCTTGAGGGATGGGCTAAGGAGGGCACTTCCTCTTCTGAAGGTGCATGGGAATGGATGGGAATGGATCTGGAGATTGTAGAGTTTCAGTGTTGTGGCAGAGACAAAAAGAACTGAAGGTCAGTTTGGCTTGTAAGTCTTGTTCACTTCAGTCCCAAACAGAAATACTCCCTTCTAGACCTTGTGCATTTAAAAGGGTATAACTGTGTTTATGACTGCTCTGTTAATCATGTAAAAGCTGTCCTGATCTACATATGCTGTTCACTTTCTCTCCCAGGAGGGGTTGCCAGATTCCAGGTGGGACGTGGAGATCTCCTGGAATTGCAACTCATCTCATAAGAACGTTAGAGAAGCCGGTGGCCCATCTAGTCCAACACTCTGAGTCATACAGTGCCCAAAACCCAGGTGCCATCAGGAGGGCCAACAGTGAGGCCAGAACTCCAGATACCCCCCCAATGTGGCCCCCCCAAGCATCAAGAATACAGAGCATCACTGTCCCAGACAGAGTGCTCCATCTATACCTTGTGGCTAACAGTCAGTGATGGACCTCTGCTCCAGATGTTTCTCCAATTCCCTCTTGAAGCTGTCTGTGCTTGTAGCTGCCACCACTTCCTGCAGCAGTGAATTCCATGTGTGGATTACTCTTTGGGTGAAAAAGTAGTCTCCAGTCTACAGAAATCAACTCCCCAGAAGAATGTTGTTTCTCTGAAGGGTGGGCTCTATGGCATTATACCCCACAGAGGTCTGTCCCCCAAACCCGCCAACTCCAGGCTCCACCCCAAACTTTTCAGGAATTTGTGGGTCATCACCAATTGAGAATATTCCACTCCTAGGCCGAGTTCAGACTGGCAGTTTGCCCCAAGAGAGGCACGTTTCAGCAACGTTTCACAAGCAGATTAAAGGGGGCGTTCACACAGGCACATCTCTCCAGCGTTCCCCAGCCGTACTCAACCCGTCTTGTAATGTTTCATTCCCGAGCTAAAAAGATACCTGTTAAAAGTGGTATCAAACCCCAGAAAGCATGTCTATCCCACATATATCCCTCACCAACACACTGTGAATGTTTAATCTGTGGTTTTGATTGTGTACTCATGCGCATAAGCACATATCTCCAGATTAGCGAAACAGAAAGCCACGCCTTACAGCCACGCCTTCAGGCCAACAGTGTGAATGCTCCCTCATGCCTCCTCCCTGGTATGCTCCCGCATCAGTCAGCACAGTGTGACCAGGAAAACCCAGAACAGTTTGTTCCGGGCTTTTTTGCCACGACTCGCTCCCGCTTCAAACTGCCAGTCTGAGCTCGGCCCTACTTTGACTGGATCATTTACTCTTCTATTTTTGCATACTAATGAAACATTCCAATGTCTTCCAATGTACTTCTTGGTCTTTTGACTACTTGTATTTTATCTGTCTTGTATCACACTATGTGATAATTGATCACTATGTTAAAATGGTCATGACATGATTACTGGTGTTATGTTGATTGTATTCTTGCATATTTAGTGGGAGTCTTGGGCAGGCAGCCCTTCTTTGGAGTCTTCAAATGGTGGCTGGACAAACATTTGTCAGGGATGCTTTAGGCTGATCCTACTTTGAGCAGGTGGTTGGATTAGAGGGGCCATACGGCCCCTTCCATCTCTATGGTTCTATGTTTCTGTGATTTCAGAGATGGAAACCAATGAGATCACTGTGAAGCAGAGGTGATCTTTCCCATATCGATGTCCTAGCAACTAATTCTTCTACGACTACTGCGGCATGTTCTACATGAGCCTTAAACAAGATCCCTTTCCACTCCTCCCCCGTTCCTTGTGAAGGTCAAAGGTTTAATTTGTATGCTCATCTCTCTTTTTCACTTCCCAACGTATCCTTAATTGAAATTTGACACATATACCCATTAGACGAATTTATTCTTTTTCCATGCTTCATTAACAATGCTCTTTGCTATACCACGAAGATAATGCTCTTCATAAAATGTTCTTCTGTGTAATGCGGGCAACTATGGATGGAGATTGATGGTATCGAAGTAGCATGGAATGAGAGAGTGATTTTTTTTTTTTTAGTTGCTCAAATGGCAAGCCGTGCCATGAATTTGCAATGGTTTGTTGACCAGATCAGATATTTGATACACAGGTATCAATGAGAGTCAATAGCGCTGGTGCCAAATGGGTGATTACTGGTTTTACACCAGTTTATCCACATTATGTTCTGTGTACAGGCATCAAAAATTGTTCACAGATGCCTGAGCATGATCGCAAAGCTTATTATTCATCAGCAATGATGAATATTGTTTTATTCCCACCAAACCATGTGCTGCCGAATCTCCGTAAGTTAAAAGCGAAAACTTGGAGACATAAATGCAAATGACTTTTTTCTTCTTAAATGATAATTTCCCATCCCGATGTACTCTGTCCATGGAGTTTTGCCTCTTTGGAACATGACATTTCCCCACGGTGCAGGAGATTCAGTGGGTTGCCATGGAAACTGGGCCACTCTGCTACCAGCCTTTCCGCACCTTGAGAGGAAAAATGGTTGTCATTTACATAGCGTAATTTTGCAAGTTAAACTTTCCCCAGTACACTCAGATGATAATGAAAAGAAATAGGGTAGATCAGGGACCAGGGAGAGGTGTGAAAGAACATGTATTTGATGGACCCTTCTCTGCTTTCAGTAAGCTTGCCTGGAAGTAAAGTGTAGTGTACAGGAGCTCAAAGGATTTTCGTAAAGGAGTTGTAACAACAAAATGCAGTGTTCGGATGTCCAGAACAGGAAATCTCTGATCCATGGCAGAGATAGCTGATGTAGATAAAAATAGCTAAGATAATGATATGGTTTGAGTCACTTATGGCTGTACTGCTCCATAATAAAGAGAATTGGGACCATGTTTTTCAGATGGATGGATGGATGGATGGATGGATGGATGGATGGGTAGACAGACAGACAGACAGACAGACAGACAGACAGACAGATGCTGTAGTTGCTGTAGATTTTCTGGGTTGGGTGGCCGTGGTCTTGGCACTGTAGGACCTGACATTTCACCAGTAGCTGTGACTGGCATCCTCAGAGGTATAACACAGAAAGATGGAGGACTCTCTATGTCAAGACAGATAGATAGATGATAGATAGATGATAGATATAAAACCAGATGGGAGGAAGAGATGATGATGATGACGAAGATGATGATGATAGAAGATAGATGGATGGATGGATGGATGGATGGATGGATGGATGGATGGATGGATATAAAACCAGAGGGGGAGAGAGATGATAGGTTATGAGGATGAGGATGACAATGATGATGATGATGATGATGATGATGAAGAAGATAGATAGATAGATAGATAGATAGATAGATAGATAGATAGATAGATGATAGATAGATAGATTGATAGGCATGCAGGTAGGCATGCAAATAGATAGATAGATAGATAGACAGGCAGGCAGGCAGGCAGGCAGGCAGGCAGACAGACAGACAGACAGACAGACAGACAGACAGACAGATAGATAGATAGATAGATAGATAGATAGATAGATAGATAGATAGATAGATAGATAGATAGATAGATAGATAGATGATGGATGAACAGACAGATGGACATAGAAGACAGATGTGCATGCATTCCCTGCAGTGGGATAGCTAATATATTAAGGGGGGGTGTTTCTAACCCAGCCCACTTCCTGAGCTAATTCTCTATGTGCATTGAATCCTGACAGAAGAAAGTATTCAAACAAGAAATTCCCACCTGCAATTCACACCACTTTGGATGGTAATTTTTGATAGGTGGCAAACACCTGTCACTCCTTTGCCGCCAGCCTAGCCGTCTGCCCACTGACCACCCACTGGACTGTTGCCACCTCATGCCACCTCCTTCCTTTCCTAGCTGTCTTTGATAGCGGAACAGCAAATCCCCCATGCCAGTTCCTGAAAGACCCCTTCTTCAAGAGAGTGCCACCACACTTTCTGGTTGCCCGTTGCAAGGGCAATTAAGGCAGTACCCTACATCCAATAATACTAAAGCATATCTGGTGGTGGAAAGCGCTGTTCAGTTGCAGTAACTTATGGCAATCTTGTAGGGTTTTCAAGGCAACAGAGATTCAGGGGTGGTCTGCCATTGCCTGCTTCTGCATTGTGACCCTGGTTTTCCTTGGTGGAAATCAGGATTCTACAGAAGAGGATTGTCCTGATAGGTTTTCCTGTGCCCAGCCTTTCAAGCTTATTCCACCGACTGTGTTGTCCTCACTAGCTCAGGGTGGGCCTTCTTCTGCAAATAGAAATGAACTCTGTTCATGTGCTGTTTCATTCTCTGCTCTAGTATTGCCAATGAAGAGGAGGGGGAGGAGGAGGAAGAAGGAGAAGGAGAAGGAGGAGAAGGAGAAGGAGAAGGAGAAGGAGAAGGAGAAGGAGAAGAAGGAGAAGAAGAAGAAGAAGAAGAAGAAGAAGAAGAAGAAGAAGAAGAAGAAGAAGAAGAAGAAGAAGAAGAAGAAGAAGAAGAAGAAGAAGAAGAAGAAGAAGAAGAGTTGGTTTTATACCCTTCACTACCTGAAGGAATCTTGGAATGGCTTACAATCACTTTCCCTTCCTCCTCCCCACAGCGGGCACTTTGTGAGGTAGGTGGGGCTGAGAGAGTTCTGAGAGAACTGTGACTGATCCAAGGTCACCCAGCTGGCTTCATGTGGAGGAGAAGTGGGGAATCAAGCCCAGTTCTCCACATTAGAGTCCGCTGCTTTTAACCACTACACCAAACTGGTTCTCAGAGCTACCTGGACGTTTGGGCAGATATTTTGCTTGTACTCGTGAAAGGCAAGCAAGTGTCTTCATATTTGAGGGGGATACAGGCAAATGTTCCTCTCTCTGTCCCCCAGAAAGACAGGGTCAGATCAGACAAGAGGCCAAGCTCTGTCCTGAGGAAGAATATCAATCCATACATGGAACCAGATTAGTGTTTGGGGAGGAACTATCTCTTCCAGTGTAAAAAAGGGAGGGGGTCTATGTGAAGCTGTACCCCCTCCCCGGCACCTTATTTCATTGTGTTCCATTGATTAGTTCTGTTCCCGCCCCCGTCCAATTCCAATGCCAGCCAAGTTGAAAGAAAACCGGGGAAATTAAATGAATGAGCTAATGTAGGAGGAGGGGCTGAACCTCTCTTGCCCCAATACCCCAGTTTTGTTTAAAATATCCTCCCTCACCCCGATTGTCATTTTCCCTGTGCCTGCACTGTAAATGAGAGTTCTTATGGCCCCTGAAATAGGGACGCCACAAATTTTCTCGCAAACATGTTCAACCGTCAAATTGACCTAACTTGACGGACCAAACAAAGGGCCAGGGAAACTTACCAACCAGTCAAACGAGGGAGGAAAAGGAATTAGTTGTGAATTTGTCAAGGAAAGTTTTGGGTGCTGATGAAAAAAGAGTTTTGAACTTGGGTTTAGGGTCTGTCCCGACTCCCGACTCCAAGCTATAATGCATTTCGTACGCAAGTGTGACCAGGCTGAGCCAATCCTCACATTTGCTTGGTTCAGTGGCACCCAGCTCATCTAATTTGCAAACAATGCTGTGGTTGTGTACTAACTGCACTTGTTGACTTTTAGTTGGAGGAGGAGGAGGAGATTGGATTTATACCTTGCCCTTCACTACACAAAGGAGACTCAGAGTGGCTTACAATCTCCTTTCCCTTCCCCTCCCCACCACAGACACCCTGTGAGGTAGGCGGGGCTGAGAGAGCCCTTGAGAGAACAGCTCTGACAGAACTATGGCTTGGCCAAGGTCATTCAGCAGCTGCAAGTGGAGGAGTGAGGAATCAAACCCAGTTCTCCCAAATTAGAGTCCGTGCACTTAACCACTACACCAAACTGGCTCGTGGATCATGTGAAGACAGCCAATAAGAGCAATCCTTACTCATGATACAATTAGTTACCTAGTGAGATGTGAGGTAAAGGTAAAGGTAAAGGTTCCCTTGCTCGAAAGCCAGTCGAATCCGACTCTAGGGTTGCGGTGCTCATCTCCGTTTCAAAGCCGAAGAGCCAGCGCTGTCCGAAGACATTTCCGTGGTCATGTGGCCGGCATGACTAAACACCAAGGTGCACGGAGCGCTGTTACCTTCCCACCGAAGTGGTACCTATTTATCTACTTGCAATTTCTTGCTTTCGAACTGCTAGGTTGGCAGGAGCTGGAACTAGAGACAGGAGCTCACCCCGTCATGCGGCACCCTGGTCTCGAACTGCTGAACTACTGACCTTCCACAGTCTGCAGTTCAGCGCCTTAACCACTTGAGGAATGGCTATTCTGGAGCAATCCGTTTTCCACTTCAGGCATCGCAAAGCGGGGGGGGTTGTCCGGTCTGATCCAGGTGCACTTATTTTCAAAATGTTCTTTTTTCTTTTTGGAGTGCTTCTCATGAGAGTGCTAAATTTTATTTTTAATGGTTTTCTTTTTTTTTTAATGATGTGAAGAGTAGGTGCGAGGCGGGGGGGAAACCCAACGCCAAGAATACTTTGCAAAGTATGAAAAACCTTCTGTTTGAAACAGATTGGCAGCCGACTGCCATTGCTAAGGAATACAGAAAGGCACAGCAAACAGAAGGGTTTTAAAAACACACACAGCGTTGATTTGCTGGCAGTTTATATGCCATGGTGATTGATTTAACCGTGTGTTTTGGCTGTAGAGCAAAGTGGCACACCACAACAAGGAAGCAGGAAGGGGGGAGAAGGGAGAAATCTCTGTCAAGCTTTGTGGTGTGTGCTGATTGTGCTGTACTGTGCAGTGTTGTGAAGGAGGAAAAACAATCCTTTCAACAGTCACAAATGGATAATGAGTAGCTGAACTGCTCATCAAAAAATTGACTGCCTGAACACGACTGGCAATCAGAACATCATCCAAGCTAACTGGTTTTTGTACTTACCTACTTGAAATCACTATGGCAAACCTAGATAGCATAATAAAAAGTAGAGACATCACCCTGCCAACAAAAGTCCATATGGTCAAAGCAATGGTAATGTATGGTTGCGAGAGTTGGACCATAAGGAAGGCCAAGTGCCGAAGAATAGATGCTTTTGAATTATGATGCTGGAGAAGACTCTTGAGAGTCCCTGGGACTGCAAGGAGATTGAATCAGTCAATCCTAAAAGAAATTGATCCTGACTGTTCCCTTGAAGGCCAGATACTGAAGCTGAAGCTCAAATACTTTGGCCACCTAATGAGAAGGGAGCACTCCCTGGAGAAGACCCTGATGCTGGGAAAGATTGAAGGTCAAAGAAGAAGGGGACGACAAAGGACAAGATGGTTGGAAACTGTTATTGAGGCAATGGACATGAAATTAAGCAAACTCTGGAGGACAGCAGAGGACAGGAGGTCCTGGCGTGATGTGGCCCGTGGGGTTGTGAAGAGTCGGACTCGGCTGTGCGACTGACTGACAACAACTCGAAATCGGAGATGCGTCCTCTCTGCTAGGGATGCTTCAACTAGGGTTGCCAGCTCTGGATTGTGAACTTCCTGAAGATTTGGGGGGTGGAGCCTGGGGACAGCAGGGTTTGGGGAGGTGGTGACCTCAGTGGGGTATAATGCCATAGAGTCCACCCTGCAAAGCAGCCATTTTCTTCAAGGGAACTGATCTCTTTTACCTGAAGACCAGTTGTAATTCCACCACCCGGGGACTGGAAACCCTAGCTTTAGCACACACTGGTTCAACTGGGGTCCTGTTTGACAGTCGCAAACAACAAATTGATTTTTTTGATGAGTGGATGAACTATTTGTCAGCCTGTTCGTGGCTGATCAGCCCACTGCTTCATTGCATTCCTTCCTAACCATGCGGTATAGTGTAATTTGCTTTTTCATTCATGCGGGTAGCCATGTTGGTCTGAAGCAACAGAACAAAGTTTTGAGTCCAGCGGCACCTTTAAGACCAACAAGGTTTAATTCTGGGGATAAGCTTTCATGTGCATGCACACTTCTTCAGATACATTGAAACTGACTTCACCAACCATTACATATAGATGGGGGGAACCCCACACCAAAGGATAAATGGACACAAATCTGATATCAAGAATCAGAAAAATTGAGAAATCTGTAGGAGAACATTTCAGCCTCACAAGACACTCAGTGGGGGATCTTAAAATAGCTGTTTTATTTCAAATGAATTCTAGAATGAGACTAGAATGGGAGGTTGCTGCATTACAAGATATTACAACACTCAGAACAATGGGACCCTCAGGGCTTAACAAAGATATTGGGTTCTTATCTCACTACACGTGCTAAGTCACTCAGTTCTCGCCTCTCTGTGTTAACGCTTTCACTATCTGTATGCTAATTTGCTGCTCTTTACAGGTCTTACTAACTGCTTTAATCCAGTCTCAGCTATACTTATTGCCCAGTTACTTATGCATCTTGACACTAATTAGCTCTTCCTGGCAACTAACCCACCACCACAATCTCTCTCTACCGGTATGTAATGATTGGTGAAGTCTGTTTCAGTGTAGAAATGTGCCTGCACATGGAAGCTCATACCCAGAGAATTAAACTTTGTTGGTCTTAAAGGTGCCACTGGACTCAGACTTTGTCCTGTTGCTTTTTTCATGCGTGTGCATTCTCACATAGCCCGATCAAATTCCACCATCCCCTCCTTCCTTGCTGCATATCTGCTCTGCACAGCAGGCAATCGTATAAATAGACAATTAAATCAATCCCAAATCATATAAGTCAATCATAAATAAAGACGATCTTTTAATAAACTCCTTTCAGAGTTGATTTAAGTAGACCCTGGCGACGCTAATGACAGCTGATCTGTTTGAATCGGCAGCATCTTTGCACATGTGTTGTTTTGCAAAGAAACAAAAAAAGAAACCCTGCCAACTGTTTGGCAGACATTCACAGTTGTTCAGCACAATAGCACAGGTCACATGTGATTGGGTCGCATCTGACAGACACCTTCTAATGTGCAAAGTTCAACAGTCGAACTCGTTCATAGTGAGAGATCAACCACATCCCTGCTCTCTGCCTGAGGAAAGGATTCGTTGGGTGAGGGGTATAACCTCCCAAAATTTTATGCCTTTGGTATCAAAGCAAAAAACAACAACCCAACACCTATTAAGACCAAAAATGGAATATAATAAAGAAACAAAATAGGTCTTGTCACAGACAGGTTAAGTTCCACCTCTCCCTTACAGTGAGTCAGTTTGATATAGTGGTTAAGTGCGCGGACTCTAATCTGGGAGAACTGGGTTTGACTCCCCACTCCTCCACTTGCACCTGCTGATGTGACCTTGGGTCAGTCACAAGCTCTGGCACAGCTGTTCTCTCAAGGACAGTTTGTGTTAGAGTTCTCTCAGCCCCACCTACCTCACAGGGTGTCTGTTGTGGAGAGGGGAAGGGAAAGGAGTTTGTAAGCCGCTCTGAGACGCCTTTGGGCAGTGAAGGGCGGGGTATAAATCCGAACTCTTCTTCTTCTTCTTCTACAGTGACCAATAAGAGTTGAATGAATGCGAGAGACAGCTGGAAAACAGCAGTTGGGAGTTGGCAGGGAGGGAGTTAGGGTAAAGAGTATGTCTGACTGAGCGAAGTTGAGGCAAAGAGCCGCTGAAGACTAAACGGAAAGAAAAGTCCATTTATAACAAAAGATCCCCAAATGATGGAATAGGAAAACAGCTCAAAAGTCCAAGGCAGAAGAAACAGTGCGACTTCTACCCTTATCTTCTTCTGTGTTCTGTTCAAACCATAAATAAAAGTTATCTCCTTGTTCAATATGTCGTTGAAGGCTGTTGTCGAAGTTATCTCCTTGTTCGTTTGGCTCTGTGGGCTGTGTGTCTCATGGAAAGAAACACACACACACAGAGCAGTGAAAATCTCGGTCTATATAGGATATTTAATAAATGTGGCAGCATGTGTTTGAGCCCCTGACCCCAATAACTCTGTGAAGTGTTTGAGTGCGGGTCTGGTATTAAAAGGGGCTGGTCTACCCTGTCCACTGACATCTCTGTGAGTGAGAGGGAGGACCTGAGAGGGGAAATGGTCACGACTCTTTAGAGATTTTAAAAGAGACAAGAAACAGTGTTCCCCCCTAAGCTGTGCACGTGAGCGGCCACTCATTAACACCAGAAGCCCCCTGCTCAGAAGCAATCTGGAGCCGTGTAGGGCCTTGCACTGCCCGTTGCCCGTTTTAAGATTACTGTACCAAAAACAAGACAAGACAGGCTTTGGTGTGAATACAATGGGAAAAATAAAATAAACTCATTGAAGAAGAGCTTTGGGAAGACATTAGAGAGATGTTGCGTTGATCCACGTTATTGCCCTCCCTGCAGTGCTCCGCCAAGAGATTGGGGATGAACACCAACAGAGAGATAAGAGTCGATAAAGAAATCCGAAACCACTTGTTAGTCCTAGGAAAGCGGGTTCTCTTTACCTCTTGTATTCCTTGGATCCACCCGTTTTGAAACGGAGGAGTGATAAATGTTATTTAGGAGCTTGAAAAACGAAGATTTTTAGTCTGCTTTTCCACTTCATAGCTCTATCAAGAGGCCTTGAAGAGAAAACGTTTCAGGAACAGAGCCAGAACAATGTCAAGAATATTTGCATCGAGATTTTGTATTGTACTCACATCATTATCTATTGGTTTTGCCTGTGTTTATGGCATGTACTTTACATAAGGATGATTGTTGCGTAATATAAGAGATTTGCATTATAAACATTATAAAAAGTACAACCAAATGTGTTTAAGTCATAGAACAGTAGTTTTCTTCAGTGAGTTTATTTTATTTTCCCCATTTTAAGATTACAGCAGTTATATTCTGCTCAGGATGTGAACTGCTCCACTCAGGGAGGCAGAATTAGGGAGACCATTGACAAGAAGGGTAGTGACATGTGACACTACCTGAACCTGAGAGAGAGAGAGAGAGATGTAGAAGGTGGTGGTAGGCACTCTGTGAGTGGAGAAAGGGCATCACAGGTATAATACCAAACATAAAGATAAGAAAATGGCCATGTCATGTGGAAGAACTCACTACAAAAAGCAATTATGCTTGGATTGGTTAGTGGCAAAAGGAAACCGGGCCACCAAAGAACATAGTGGCTAGACGCCATAAAAGTCAACACCAGCCTGAGCATGGAATGACTCAAAGAAACAGTACAAGATCAGAAAACATGGAGAGAGCTGGCCCACAGAATCGCGAAGAGTCAGACACGACTGAATGATTAACAACAAGAGATGAGAAATGTAACGATACTGAATTTCTTGTGTTCGTACCCCTCCTTTTAAATCTCGTTGTTATCAATGACAGATTTAAGTCCTACTTAAACTGGAAGTCAGAAAAAACAGGCGCTCACAAGTGGGACTCCCTTTCGCTGGATCTTACCCCATGTTTGGAACAGCCTACGGAGGCAAAAGCAGTAAACAAGATAGTGCACTTTCAGAATACCTCCTCATCCACCTGGCGGTTCATACGGTGTTGCATAAATCTGTTTATTGTTGGTGTTTAGTGAAAGGCAGTGCTACATTAGCAAGCTGTCGCAGTACTTTAAGATAATTTTTGGCTCCACATAAAGCAAGCGGACCCAATTTCACTTTGTCACTTTATGGCTGCTCTTTTCCAAACTTCATCAAACATTTCCATATTCAATTGCAGAATACACATTTCTTGCCAAATATGCCATACTTCGAGGTGTCCTTCAGCCTCATAAAGGTGGTATTTTGTTGACGCGACCTGATCAAGTTTATGAACTGATCTCAGCGGTTCAGGCAAACTTTCCAAGCTCGATAAAAAAAATGTTCGTGGTAAAGGCAGGAACAAAGTAGTTGTGCTTGACCAGGGGTCCCCAACGTGGTGAACTTGGGTGACATGGCATCTGTCAACAACTTTCCCGATGCCTGCCAAGTTCTTTGAGAAAATCTGGGGGGCTAGGTGGGGCTTTTGGTGTAGTGGTTTGGTTTCCCGGGTTTGATTCCCCAGTCCTCTGCTTGCAGCTTCTGGATGACCTTGGGCAAGCCATAGTTCTGTCAGAGCTGTTCCCTCAAGGACAGTTCTGGAAAGAGCTCTCTCAGCCCCGCCTACCTCACAGGGTGTCTGTTGTGGGGAGGGGAAGGGGAAGAAGTTTGTAAGCTGCTCTGAGACTCCTCTGGGTAGTGAAGGGTGGGGTATAAAACCAATCTCTTCTTTGTCTTCTTCTTCTCCTCCTTCTTCTTTTCCCCAGCAGGGCTTCTGATCAGCTGTGCAGACTAAAAGGAATTCTGTCTGACATGTTAAACTATCAAAGTTGAATATAACTTCAATCCCTGACATTTTGTGGTTAGGCTCACCTGATGCAGCAGCCATTTTATGATTGCTTCGCTACCTGTGGCAGCCATTTTGTGATCGTACCCACTGCCATTTGTCAGAATTTCAAAAGTGCCCACATGGACTAGAAGGTTGGTGAGTCCTGCCCTTGACCATGAGCAGGTACAGTTTATGTACTGCTTGCCAGTCACAAGCAGAGAACCAATAATCTGGTGAGCGGTTTGGATGCACCATTACAGCGCTTTGTTGCATGATTACACTACTTTCTCACAGCTGCGACTTTTTAAAGGATCACAGTAAAAAAAAAACCTCATTTGAGGGTGTGTGGGTTTTTTTAGCTGAGACTTTCTATTTAGGTGTCCCTATGTCTTAGTTGTCTGCCCACGAGCCCAAGAAATTAGTTCTTGCAATCACTGCTTGCATAAATACCACTGACTGCACAGGCACCAAAAGCAGGTAAGGCAATCTAGCCAATATCGCTCATTTAAAGAATGCCTCTGGCCGGGAAGGTGTAAAGATGGAATGAATAGCAAGTGATCCTGTGTTTTACATAAATCGATTGAATTAATAACCCAGCCATGACTGGGGGGATATTTGCCTCTTTGTCAATAAGTGAGATTATGTTGTTCTTAGACTGAATGAATCCATCGAGCAGTATCACAGGTGGCTACTGGACAGACACAGTACATTGGCATAGGACTATACTTACGAGGAAGTTCACCAGGGAACACTGAGACAATCTGATCAAGAGCTTGGCTTGCATGTCATGGAAGGAGTTCAAACAAGGGTAGTTTACCTGGAGATCATATCTGTGTCGAAGGTCACAGCGTGCCTAGAATACACATGATTCTCTTAAGATGTTGGCCGCAGCTGAACGACCAGACAGGTCTGATGTCGGGTTTCCTTGGGAGCGATAGACAAGTTAAGATCTGTCAATCAGTGAGTTTTCTCCCCACCATCACCATCCTGTCCCTTATTCTTGCTGCTTTTTGCCTTGTCAAAGGATCCTACTGGGCTTCTGACATTTTTCACAAAAGGTGGGTTCCCGTAGATGCCTTGAATACACAGTCCCGCCAGGCTGGAGACCAATCAAGCCGAACACAGCCTCTAATCTGGGAATGGCGACTTGCCAGGCTTGTGACATGGCATCCCTTGTTCTGGTGGCCCCAAGAAAAGAGGTCATGACCGCTGACCTGCCTTTAGCTCAGTGGCTTGCTAGTTATTCAGGCCTGATCGATACATGTGAGTCTGCTGTCTGGCACACACACACACACACTTGTTACTGTTTGTTTGTCTAGCACGTCTTGGAAGACCCGAGGCTTGCATGAGAATGGTATGGGGGCACCGACTGATATACAGACTTGAGTTCATATGGACCAGAAGACCCAGGGGTCTTTTGGGGAGGAGCGCACCGGAGCACAGCTCCGGGAGCTCAGGAGCCAAGCCCCGCCCCAGCCAGTGTCCAGGGAAGTCTTTCAGGCAGCTGAATGTCAATTTCAGCTCCATTATCTCCTATGGGCCATTGAAGTCAATGGTGAAAACATAGGGTATATTCTGGGGGCTGGAGGGGAGGGGGTTGAGGGAGAGCCTCCAAACACACAGTGTAGCTGATACATCCTCTCCCCAAGATACCCACCAAGTTTCAAGAATATTGGACCAGGGGGTCCAATTCTATGGGCCACCAAACAGGTTGCTCCTATTCCCTCCATTGTTCTCTATGGTGGGAAAAAAGTAACTTTTTTCCCACCATAGAGAACAATGGAGGGAATGGGGACAACCTATTTGGGGGTCCATAGAATTGGACCCCCTAATCCAATGTTCTTGAAACTTGGTGGGTATCTTGGGGAGAGGCTCCACAAGCTACTCTGTGAGTTTGAAGCCTCTCCCTCAAACCCCTCCCCTCCAGCCCCCAGAATATACCCTATGTTTTCACCATTGACTTCAATGGCCCATAGGATATAATGAGGCCGAATTGCCGCCAAATTTCTTTCATTCCCTTCTTTCCTTCTCTCCTTTTCCTCTTTCCCTCCTTCTTCTCTTCTCTCTTTCTTTCTTTCCCATCTTCTTCTCTTCTCTTTTTTCCTCCTTTCCCTGTTTCCCTCATAAGAACAAAAGAACATAAGAGAAGCCAATGTTGAATCAGGCCAATGGCCCATCTAGTCCAACACTCTGTCACACAGCGGCCAAAATATACCAGGTGCCATCAGGAGGTCCAGCAGTGGGGCCAGGACACTAGAAGCCCTCCCACTGCTGCCCCCTCCAGCACCAAGGATAGAGTGCATCACCTGCCCCAGACCGAGAGTTCCCATCTATACCCTGTGGCTAATAGCCACTGATGGACTTCTGCTCCATATGTTTATCTAATTCCCTCTTGAAACTGTCCATGCTTGCAGCTGCCACCACCTCCTGTGGCAGTGAATTCCATATGTTAATCACTCTTTGGGTGAAGAAGTATTTCCTTTTATCTGTTCTAACCCGACTGCTCAGCAATTTCATGGAGTGCCCACGAGTTCTTGTATTGTGAGAAAGGGAGAAAAGTACTTCTTTCTCAACCTGCTCAATCCCATTGATAATCTTATAAACCTCGATCATGTCACCCCTCAGCCGTCGTTTCTCCAAGCCAAAGAGCCCCAAGCATTTTAACCTTTCTTCATAGGGAAGGTGTTCCAACCCTTTTATCATTCTAGTTGCCCTTCTCTGCACTTTTTCCAATGCTATAATATCCTTTTTGAGATGTGGTGACCAGAACTGTACACAGTTTTCCAAATGAGGTCGCACCAATGATTAATACAGGGGCATGATGATACTGGCTGATTTGTTTTCAATTCCCTTCCTAATAATCCCCAGCATAGCGTCGGCCTTCTTTATTGCAGTTACACACTGTCTAGACATTTTCATTGAGTTATCCACTACGACTCCAAGATCTCTCTCTTGGTCCGTCTCTGCCAGTTCAGACCCCATCAACGTGTATTTATATTTAGGATTTTTGGCTCCAATGTGCATCACTTTGCACTTGGCCACATTGAACCCCATTTGCCACGTTGATGCCCACTCACCCATCCTCAACAGATCCCTTTGGAGTGCCTCACACTCCTCCCTGGTTTTCACCACCCTGAACAACTTCATGTCATCTGCAAATTTAGCCACTTCACTGCTTACTCCCAATTCCAAATCATTAATAAACAAGTTAAAAAGCATCGGACCGAGTACTGATCCCTGTGGTACCCCACTGCTTACCACCCTCCACTGAGAAAGTTTCCCATTTATACTCACTCTCTGTTTTCTATTTATAAGCCCATTTTTGATCCACAAGAGGACTTGTCCTTTTATCCCATGACTATTGAGCTTACTTAGGAGCCTTTGATGAGGAACTATATCAAAAGCTTTCCAGAAGTCAAGGTAAATAATATCTATTGGGTCCCCCTTGTCCACATGTTTGTTCACTCCCTCAAAAAACACTAACAGGTTAGTGAGACAAGATCTTCCCTTACAGAACCCATGCTGAGTCTGCCTCAATAGAATACTTCTTCCCTCTCTTTCTTTCCCTCCCCTTTCCTTCTCTTTCTTTCCCTCTTTCCTCCCTTCTTTCCTTCTCTCTACTGTCTCTCTTTCTTTCCCTCTTCCCTCCTTCTGTGGCCCAACTCTAGTGAGAAGGAGTTTAAACTTTAAACCCCTTCTCTCTTAGCTCCCCCACCCAGGCCAGCTGGGGAAGGGAAGGGGAGGCTTTTGAAGATGCTTCCCCCCCATTGCTTCCCCTTCTGACATCACTTCTGGTGATGTCAGGGGGCGTGGCATATGCTAATAGCCTAATAGCCTGCCGCTCTCTACAAAAAGACCCCTGAGAAGACCCAATTCGACATGTGAACATTGAGTAATAGGTTCTGGAGGATAAACAAATGGTTACAGCAAGGATGTCAAACATGCAGCCCAGGGGCCGGATGAGGCCCCCGGAGGGCTTCCATCAGGCCCGCAGTGGAACTGGCTGTCTTCTTCTTCTTCTTCCAGTTCTGCCACTGCTGCGTCATCGTAGCTTTGCAGCTTACAGATATACACACCTGAACAGCATACTCAAGATTGCAATGGCACAGACATTTTGATGCGATAATTCAGAGCAAGAGGTGTCAGTTAGACACTGGCCCCCGGTCACACGTGCCAGATAATGTGGAGAGGAGGGGAGGCTATTTGCACCAACACAATTTTATGCACCCCAATGTGATCAGACATGATGGTTGTGAACCGGCATTGTTTCCATCGGCGCATGTTTCCAGTGCGCTCCGACCAGGATGCAGGGATGCGAGTAGAGCACGCTGGAGCGATCACACGGAAAATGTCCATCTGCAGCCTGTTGCAACCGGTTGATAGTGGACTTTCCCAGGTACTTTTAAACTCCGCATCTTTGGCGGGATGCTACGGGTTGCCGATGGGTGCACGACGCTTGCCAGATGTTCCCATGTGATCGTGCCTGTAAAATCTGCCCGGCATTCGTGGCTCTCCTGCGGCAAATTCTCCATGTGACTGGACCCATTGTTAGATAAACAAAATATTGCCAGAGTGCTAATGTTTTAAGCATGTTTTTATTTAAGTAAAAAAAAAAAACCCTCTGTGTTTGTGTCCTTTATGAAGTTTATATCTCCGCTACCTGGCATTCCATTTTATGACATGCATGGCCCAGTGCAACAAGGTCTCTTTATGTCAGATCTGCCCCTTGTAACAAATGAGTTTGGCACCCCTGGGTTACAGTTTAATAAGTCTGGTGGGCACACAGGAGGAGGCCCTTTCAGTAGCAGCCCCACGATTATGGAACAAGCGCCCCAGGGAAGTGCACACAGCCCCTCCCTTTCAGTCTTTAGGAGGCAGTCGAAGATGGTTTCGTTTAGGACGGCATTTCATCCATTTAGTTTGACTCCCTTAAATTGCAACTTTAAATTGTGGTTTTAAAATGTGTTTTGTGTGTGTGTGTATTTTGCTTGGTTTGCATTGCAAACTGCCTTGAATTCATAAGGTAGAAAGGCAGATAATAAATGTTTTAAATAAAGAAATAAAAATATAATACGAGAAAGGAAGGAAGGGGAGAGGGAGGAAGGGAGAGAGAAAGAGAAAGAGAGAGAGAAAGAAAGAGAGAAAGAGAGAAAGAAAGAAAGAAAGAAAGAAAGAAAGAAAGAAAGAAAGAAAGAAAGAAAGAAAGAAAGAAAGAAAGAAAGAAAGAAAGAAAGAAAGAAAGAAAGAAAGAAAGAAAGAAAGAAAGAAAGAAAGAAAGAAAGAAAGAAAGAAATTCTCAGGAAATAAAATTCTGCCTGAAGCCAGATTCCATGTGAAAACTCACCAAATATCTGGTCCTTGCCCTTCATTATTTTCAGAGTGACAGTAAAGGTTTCCCACTTTCAGATAAAGGGAAATCTGAACTGAAAAAATTGCACTGTGATCATGAGCTCTTTTTTTTAATTGGAAGAACTTAAGGTCTTTTTTTTTAGGGGGTAGGGGACTACCTGTCAGTTTTTTCTAGTCCACTCCACTTACAAATATCCCGAACACACCATGAGGTCACCAATCTGGCAAGAGAGAACCCTCACTTAACATCAAAACCCTCACTAATTGACTTTTGGCAGATGAGCCCGTGGCAATTATCGTCATTTGTTCACCTCAGGAGTCGTCGTTAAAGAGTGACTGGGCCATATGACTTCCATTCTGCCCACCGTCTCACTAACGGCCTTCCTGATGAATTTTGTACATGAGAGCCTTCCCTGGCTTGAGACTAGAAGTGAAACTTGGCGTAACGTCGGTGGCAGAGATGAAGTCCTACCCAAAATGCTGTTCACCATTTACTGGTGTGTCACCTTTTCTGTGACCCCTGTACATAAGATCTACTAAATAATTGGGCCGGGTGTGAGCTCGCAGATGCAATCTCAGCCGCAAAGAACTCCTTCTTAGCCAGCTTGACTGCCATCTCATAGGCTCTCATAAACGTCCTATAAGATGCTCTTGATGCTTTGTCGCGAGCATGGCGCCACCATCTCTCTAGTCGTCTCAGCTCAGGAGCAGCTGGCCTAATAGCTGGACATTTCATGCACCTGGTGAAGTGAGTTATGCTGGAACATTTTAGAAAAGTCTTTATGGTGTAACTGGGCTGTTTTTCGTTCAGCCGCAACAGATTTACACAGTTTACACTCTGGAGTTGCAGAAATACTACGGGGCTGCGGTCACACACACTGAATAATCCACTTTCAATCCACTTTCAGTGCACTTCCCAACTGGATTTTACCATGTGAATTGGCAAAATCCAGTTGGAAAGTGAAACAAAAGTGGATTGAAAGTGGACTATTTAGTGTGTGACCGCAGCCTATAGTCAGGACACAGGCTACATTTTTTTAACGATGAATTCAGCTTACTGTTCCTGTACGCCATGACAGTTGTGTGTTTCTTATAACGTGCAGTTCTGCCTTCTAACTTTAGTCCAATGAGACTCCCTAAAGCCAAAACTTCTACACTTACTTAAACATTTCCTCCAATGCTCCCTCTAAGCCGTGGAGTCTTGTGAGCAAAAATGCTACTTTGCGAGTTACTGGCATTAAAGTTGTGAGCGAGCGATTTGGCTACTGCGTAAATTAGTTTGCTCTGGGGCCATCCTTCCTGAGCTAAGACAGAAATGTGTGAGCCAGAGGCTAAAAAACTGAGCTAGCTTACACTAACTCAGCTTAAAGGGAACACTGGCCTCAGCTATTTCACAAGTACGGAAGAAGAAAAAAGAATCAATCTTTGGGGGATGCCAGAGCTGTGACGGCATCCAAATGTACTTTTTATCCTGATCAGCTTCCTGTATCTATTTCAGGAAATAAATTGTGCATGTGGTGGAGTGGGGCTGGGTGGGAGGAAGAGACCCTCTTCAACGTACGGAGGTTCATTCTGATGCCACCAATTTGCTTACTGCATAAATTAGTTTGCTCTGGAGCCATCCTCCCTGAGCCAACTGTGGGCCGGAGGCTAAAAAAACTGTGAGCTAACTCACACTAACTCAGCTTAGCGGGAACACTGGTTTCCTCAGGTGTAATTGAGGACCACTCTAACCTAGATGGCCCAGGCTAGCCAAATCTTGTCAATTCGCAGAAGCTAAGCAGGGTCGGACCTGGTTAGTACTTAGATGGGAGACCACCAAGGTAGTCCAGGAATGATACGCACTAGCAGGAAAAGGCAAACCACTTCTGAATGCCCCTTGCTTTGAAAACCTTATGGGGTTGACACAATTCGGCTGAAACTTGATGCCCCCTCCCTAAAAATAGGGGACGACAATTCTGTACACACACAAAAGACTGAGGACCACAATTGGGTATACACAGGCCTGCAAACACGCATGATACTGTCATGCATGACCGCCACAAACTGGATGCGTGGATGACAATGTGGCAAATGAACTTCAGGGTTGGCAACTGTAAGGTGATGCACACTGGGACCAAAAAACCCAGCTTCAAGTACGGGCTAATGGGATCTCAACTTGCTGAGACTGAGAGGTGAAAAGATCTTGGGGTCGTAGTGGACAGCTCAATGAAACTGTCAACGCAGTGTGCTGCAGTGGTGAAAAAGGCAAACTCTGAGTCAGGGATTCTTAGGAAAGGGATTGAGAATAAAATGGCTGATATTGTAAAGCCCAACCGGTTTCCCACAAGCAGCTGTTCCACCCTCGCTCTTCCTTTTCCCCCAATTGTATTTGTCAATTTCCCACTACTTGCTTTGCGGCCACATTTTGACCTTCAGCATCCCCTGATTTCCCCCACATCTTCTCGATCCTTGTCTTTTGAGATCAAGAAGACGCAGGGAAAATTGGGGGATGCTGCAGGCCAAAATGTGGCCACGCAGCAAGTAATGGGAAACGGATGAATACAGTCGGGGAAAAGGGAAGAGCAAAGGCGGCACAGCCACTTGTGGGAAATTGGTCCCCCTGTATGGATCGATGGTGGGGCCTCACTTGGAATACTGTGTCCAGTTCTGGTCCCCGTATCTCCACAAGGACATTGCAGAGCTGGGAAAAGTACAGAGGAGGGCAACCAAGATGATTAAGGGGTTGAAGGACCTTCCCTAGGAGGAAAGGCTGAAGAGTCTGGGACGTTTCAGTGGAGAAAAGAGATGACTGGTGGGGGGGGATCAGATTATGCATGGGATGGAGAGAGTTGACAAAGAGAACTTTCCCCCCTTCTCTCAAAAGACTAGAACTTGAGGGCATCCAATGAAACTGATGGGCTGTAGGCTCAGAACAGCCAAAATGAAATACTGCTTTACACAGAGAGTGATTAAAATGTGGAATTCGCTGCCAGAGGATGTAGTGATGTGACCACAAGAATGAACAACTTTCAAAGGGGATTCGATAGATTCATGGAGGATAAGTCTATCAATGGCTACTAGTTATGGTGACTTAGGGGAACCTCCACATTGAGAGGCATTAATCCTCTGAATCCCAGAGTCAGGAGGCAACATGAGGGCAAGGCCTTGGCCTCTCTGCCCTGTTGTTGGGCCTCCAGAGGAACTGGTTGGCCACTGTGTGAGACAGGATGCTGGACTAGAGGGACTATTGGTCTGAGCCAGCAGGGCTCTTCTGATGTCCATATGAAAATATTTGTATTTTATGACCTAAGACTGACCACTTAGAGGGCCAGGGTAAGGGTTCTGATCAAGTAGATCTGTTAGGAAGAGGATTCTTTTCCTCTTCCTGTGTTCAACTCAGCTTTCTGGCTTTGGACCATCAGAAATCACTGCCTGGCCCGGTTGCCCTGATGGGTCCATGCCCAGGAACTTTTCTTGCCCGAAGCCACTCACGTAGAGAGACTGACCTTTACAAAGCTGGCGGTCCTAATCCGCAACACAAACATTAAATAACAATAAAAGAGAATGCTAATCCTTTGGCAAGGGAAAGGACAACCAAATGGCATCGAAACAACTCCAAAGATCTAACGGAAACAGAAACGAAGCTTTGGAAGGAACTGGGCAGATGTGAAGCTGCAGAGTTGTCATCCCAGCTGTTGTAAAATAGTTGTAAATAGGAACTGTCTTGCCTACTTTCTTCTAATTAAAGGAACAACGTATCTAACTTGTGTCTGTTTGTAACTCTTTAAGCGACCCTAAAGGATTTGTTGATATTAGGTTGTGGTCACACAAGCGAGATAACATGGGGTGGGGAAGTGAGGCTATTTGCTCCATAGGAATTTGACCCGCAGTTGCACAATCACACAGTCCCTGGGAACTGTGGGGGCAGCCTGCCACTGCATGATCAGACACAACCACGGGTGAATTGGGGGGGGGGTTGCCACGTGTTTCCGGTGTGTTTCAACGGGGGATCGATGATTCACATCTCCGCACTGAGCGCTCCCTATGCAGTGTGCGATGATGCACATGCCAAAATGGGGGAAAAAACAACGGCATGGAGTCAGGATGGCCTGATCAGACCATCCCGATGCCATGGGAGCACACATGGGAGCACACAGGGAAAAGTCTGTTCCTGGCCCGTAGCAACCCATTTGCTACTGGACTTTCCCTAGTGTCTTTTTACCCCATTTATGCGGAGGAGCAAAACGGGTTGCCGATGGATGTGGGACGCTTGGCAGATGTGTGACTGCACCCTTAAAATCTGCCCGGCATTCACACCTATGGCACGGCTAATTCTGTGTGTGATCGCGACCTTAGTTTAACTTGCACTGTTGGCTGTAGTACTGGTCTAAAAAGGATTTCTAATAACAATAGACTACAACATGAGAAATCGGGTTCTGTTGCATTCTTTTTTTGCCCCTAAGTAGGCAACAACAACAAGTAAAAGCTCACCCTTGGCCACAATCCCCCACCCTTGAGAAATTGAGGAGTAAATGGAAAAAAGGGCCAGAAAGTGGCTTCCACAGAGATGCTTTAGGACTTTCCCCATGCCTCTATGGTCTTTACCATAGAGATGAGGGGAAATTCCTAGAGTGTCACCTGGGAGTGACTTTGCATCCTCCACAAACTCCACCTTTCACCAACTCCACCTCTATACATCCCACTGTTGGATGTAGCAGTGCTGGCAACTCTACATAAGAGTCACCGCAAGTCGATCTCTGGGTGGGCAGCATATACATGTTCCAAATAAATAAATACCGATTTTCAAAAATCACAGATAGTATATGTGGGCATATAGTCTTCTTGTGCATCTGAGACACTTTTTTTAAAGCCACTGATGACCCGCGTTCCCTCTAATTTGAGTTATTGTGAGCTAGCTCATGGTTTTTTAGCCTCCGCCTCACATATTTTTGTCTTAGCTCAGGAAGGGATGGCTCCAGAGCAAACTAATTTATGCAGTAGCCAGACTGCTTGCTCACAACTTTCATGCCAGTGGCTCACAATGTAGAATTTTTGCTCACAAGACTCCACAGCTTAGAGGGAGCATTGCTGGTGACCCAAAGCATTTCAAGTTGATGCGCCAAGCAATTCGGCAGCAGCAAAATGGCCCATACAGGATATGATTTTGACCTCAGTTTCATTTGTGAAACAATCTGGCACATCACCAAAGGAATTTCTTTTCTAACTTTTTTTTAAAACGCAAGATGAAACCATATTTCAATTATAAGTCATTAACTCATTAGGAAGGAGATAACGCTTATATTTTCGAAGGCGGGATGTAACCCGAAATAATTTCTAATGAGACATTTGAGACAAATAAAAATGAACTACGGGTATAACAGGGAAAGGTTTTCCTTTCCTGATCGAAATTCTTCGACAGCCATAAAATAGGGTACATTCTCCTAATCAACATTACAAATGGGTCTAATTAATTTCATAATTAACCTTAATAATTTAAAGGGAAAAAAAGGGGTGACCTTCGTTCAGACGGTTTGCAATTTACTTTCTGATGAGAAGTAAATCCGTTTGAGCGAATAAGGCCAACCGGTCCCAAATGCTGTTGTTATATGGTAAAAATTAATTAGTGCATGCAAATGAAGTATTACTTTTATTGCACTCTCCTGCCACTCTTAATCACACGACCCTGTTTCTGTACAGTTTAGGATGCTGAACAGGTCGATATACAAAACAGAGACTTGTATAATTGCATCAGTGTTGGTTGTCCTGGGAAAACAGGAACTGAGCAAACTGATAAAATGTCATTTGAAGGATTTACAGAAGCACCACCACTAGAGCCCATAGAGCGTATTCTGCTTTTACTATTGGCACACTCACACACACACCCCTCGTCCAATTAAAATGCCAAGATAGTTTTTTCTAGGGTTTTATTCTGCCTAGGTATAGAAGGGCTGTTTAGTAAGCATGGTTGAATGTGTTACCATCTGCAATTTTAATGGGAAAATACCAAGGTATACTTTTCTCTGATAAAGAGAGCCAATTAGGAGTAGTGGAGAGGCAGTTTGGTGTAGTGGTGAAGTGCATGGACTCTAATCTGGGAGAACCGGGTTTGATTCCCCACCCCTCCACTTGCACCTGCTGGATGACCTTGGGCAAGACATAGTTCTGTCCAAGCTCTCTCAGCCCCGCCTACCTCACAGGGTGTCTGTTGTGGGAAGGGGAAGGGAAAGGAGTTTGTAAGCTGCTCTTGGACACCGAGTGAAGGGCAGGGTATAAATCCAATCTCTCCTCTCCTCCTCCTCCTCCTCCTCCTCCTCCTCCTTCTTGTACCTGTGATTTAGACTGAACAGATTCTATTTACCCTATAGTTTTAGACTGTCCTGTATTTTCAGATTTGAGATCAAAGCTAATTCTCCCATTGCTTGAAGATGGCTCTGACTCCCTGGATGAGAAAAATCCTTGGTTATTAAGAGATGCAGAAAATTGAGTCACTGTCGTCTGCACGTACGTCCTTCCACTGCTTGTAAGTCCTTTGTCACCTGTGCTCCTAACTACCTGTGCCGCCTAGCACTGTTTGGAGAAGGGCACGTGGCGGGTGCACAGCGCATCAGCAGGCAGGGATGCCTCAGTGCTTAGTTCTCACGGTCCTTTCTGACACACCCAGGGAAATGTTGATTGCCACTTTGGGGTCAGGAAGCAATTTTCCTCCAGGCCAGTTTAGCCAGGGATCCTGGAGGGTTTTTCTTGCCATCTTCTGGGCGTGGAACAGTGGTCACTGCAGGTGCGGAGGGGGAGGTATTTGTGAATTTCCTGCCTTGTGCAGGGGGTTGGACTAGATGACCCTGGAGGTCCCTTCCAACTCCATGATTCTATGAGTCATGGTTAAAGACAAAGCTAGAAAGGTCAATGAAACCCAGGGAACCCTCTAATCCCATTCCCCCATAGCTTCCAGGTGCTCAACACCCAGAAAACATCCTCTCCATTAAGAATGCGATTTCGGATCAGGACATCATGTCCAGAAACAAGAATGGCGAACATCATGAAATTGCTTTGCACTGAACCAGATCGCCCGTCCATTTCAGTCTCTGCTGTCAGGGGGGGTCTCAGCTGAGGTTAATTAGAGACAGCAGGAACTGAAGACGGGATCTTCTGCATACAAAGCATGTCAAAATCCCTGCTCCGTGAATACGAGTGTATCAAATATACACTTAAAATCTGAAAGAACCCCTTGATTGAAACCACTCCCCCCAACAAATTAAAGAAACAATTTGACTTTTAAAAGCCATTTGGTGTAGTGGTTAGGTGTGTGGGCTCTAATCTGGGAGAACCGGGTTTGATTCCTCACTCCTCCACTTGCACCTGCTGATGTGACCTTGGGTCAGTCACAAGCTCTGGCACAGCTGTTCTTGAAAAAGAGCCGTTTCTGTCAGAGCTCTCTCAGCCCCGCCTACCTCACAGGGTGTCTGTTGTGGGGAGGGGAAGGGAAAGGAGTTTGTAAGCTGCTCTGAGACTCCTTTGGGTAGTGAAGGGTGGGATATAAATCCAATCTCCTCCTCTTCTTCTTCTACCTCACAGGGTGCCTGTTGCGGGGATGGGAAGGGGAAGGAGTTTGTAAGCCGCTCTGAGACTCCTTTGGGTAGTGAAGGGTGGGGTATAAATCCAATCTCCTCCTCTTCCTCTTCTACCTCACAGGGTGTCTGTTGTGGGGATGGGAAGGGGAAGGAGTTTGTAAGCCGCTCTGAGACTCCTTTGGGTAGTGAAGGGTGGGATACAAATCCAATTTCCTCCTCTTCTTCTTCTACCTCACAGGGTGTCTGTTGTGGGGATGGGAAGGGGAAGGAGTTTGTAAGCCACTCTGAGACTCCTTTGGGTAGTGAAGGGTGGGATATAAATCCAATCTCCTCCTCTTCTTCTTCTACCTCACAGGGTGCCTGTTGCGGGGATGGGGAGGGAAAGGCGTTTGTAAGCCGCTCTGAGACTCCTTTGGGTAGTGAAGGGTGGGATATAAATCCAATTTCCTCCTCTTCTTCTTCTACCTCACAGGGTGTCTGTTGTGGGGAGGGGGAGGGAAAGGAGTTTGTAAGCCGCTCTGGGACTCCTTTGGGTAGTGAAGGGTGGGATATAAATCCAATCTCCTCCTCTTCCTCTTCTACCTCACAGGGTGTCTGTTGTGGGGAGGGGGAGGGAAAGGAGTTTGTAAGCCGCTCTGGGACTCCTTTGGGTAGTGAAGGGTGGGATATAAATCCAATCTCCTCCTCTTCCTCTTCTACCTCACAGGGTGTCTGTTGTGGGGAGGGGGAGGGAAAGGAGTTTGTAAGCCGCTCTGAGACTCCTTTGGGTAGTGAAGGGTGGGGTATAAATCCAATTTCCTCCTCTTCTTCTTCTACCTCACAGGGTGTCTGTTGTGGGGAAGGGGAGGGAAAGGAGTTTGTAAGCCGCTCTGGGACTCCTTTGGGTAGTGAAGGGTGGGATATAAATCCAATCTCCTCCTCTTCCTCTTCTACCTCACAGGGTGTCTGTTGTGGGGATGGGAAGGGGAAGGAGTTTGTAAGCCGCTCTGAGACTCCTTTGGGTAGTGAAGGGTGGGATACAAATCCAATTTCCTCCTCTTCCTCTTCTACCTCACAGGGTGTCTGTTGTGGGGAGGGGGAGGGAAAGGAGTTTGTAAGCCGCTCTGGGACTCCTTTGGGTAGTGAAGGGTGGGATATAAATCCAATTTCCTCCTCTTCTTCTTCTACCTCACAGGGTGTCTGTTGTGGGGAGGGGGAGGGAAAGGAGTTTGTAAGCCGCTCTGGGACTCCTTTGGGTAGTGAAGGGTGGGATATAAATCCAATCTCCTCCTCTTCCTCTTCTACCTCACAGGGTGCCTGTTGTGGGGATGGGAAGGGGAAGGCGTTTGTAAGCCGCTCTGAGACTCCTTTGGGTAGTGAAGGGTGGGATATAAATCCAATTTCCTCCTCTTCTTCTTCTACCTCACAGGGTGTCTGTTGTGGGGAGGGGGAAGGGAAAGGAGTTTGTAAGCCGCTCTGGGACTCCTTTGGGTAGTGAAGGGTGGGATATAAATCCAATTTCCTCCTCTTCTTCTTCTACCTCACAGGGTGTCTGTTGTGGGGAGGGGGAAGGGAAAGGAGTTTGTAAGCCGCTCTGGGACTCCTTTGGGTAGTGAAGGGTGGGATATAAATCCAATTTCCTCCTCTTCCTCTTCTACCTCACAGGGTGTCTGTTGTGGGGATGGGAAGGGGAAGGAGTTTGTAAGCCGCTCTGGGACTCCTTTGGGTAGTGAAGGGCGGGGTATAAATCCAATCTCCTCCTCTTCTAAAAACAACGTAACTACCTCCTATTATTTAGACCATTATTCTCTCCCAACCTTTTGTGCCAGTAGCTTATCATCTATCGTTTTACTTCCCCGACGAGACCCGCGAGCTTCTGTTGCTAAGCCAACTTTGCTTATTAGCTCGTAAGGTCCACTTCGGTGCAACCGGCCATTTCTTCTGGGAGAGCACCTCTTTCACGTTGGGCACCCTCCAGTGAAAGAGATCGATCGCCAAACGGCAGAACGTTATCCTGGTGGGTCAGGTCACAGCAGACGGACAGGTGGTCAGCGATGGTTGTGACGGAGCTTGGGGACCAGCACTTTGGCCATCGCTGGCATCCCTCCCGTGGACGTTGGCCGCCAAACGGTCCAACAGATGGACTAGCTCCACTCCTTTCTGACTTTGATTCTTCCCATTTCTCAAGCTGTCTACTGACACCGAGAGCCAACTCTCTGTGGGCGCAGCGATGAATGCAAGACGCGAGGATAATGGCAGAGAAACCGAACGTTGTCCCATCGTGTGCTTCGGTGCAAACATTTTACAGGCTTGAAAGGTTACAAGCGTCTGTCTGGCTTTCAGTCTGTGCAGTAGGACATGATGGAGTGGGGAATAACTTAACACTGAGTAGGACTCCACTGAAGACCTTAAAGGACAGAGACGGGAGGTGAGAAGATGGGCAGACACAATCAAAATGAGTACTTTCCAGTAAATGTATGATATGAAATATATCCAAGAATAGTTCCAATTAGCTTGTGAGCCCAAGTGACCATCTTCCAGCCTACTACTAGTACTACTACTGGTGCGATTACCACTACTACTACTGCTACTATTACCACTACTACTACTACTACTACTGCCACTTCTTCTTCTTCTTCTTCTTCTGCATCCTGTCTCACACAGTGGCCAACCAGTTTCTCTGGAGGGCCAGCAACAGGGCACAGAGGCCGAGGCCTTCCCCTGATGTTTCCGCCTGGCTCTGGCATTCAGAGATTCATTGCTTTTGAATGTGGAGGTTCCCCTCATTCCTCACCATGGCTAGTAGCCTCTGACAGACCTCTCCTCCATGAATTCATCTAATCCCTTTGAAAGCTGTTTATCCCTGTGGTTAAGTGGGTGGACTCTAATCTGGGAGAACCAGGTTTGAATCCCCACTCCTCCACTTGCACCTGCTGGATGACCTTGGGCAAGCCGTAGTTCTGATAAGAGCTGTCCTTGAAAAAGAGCAGTTTCTGTCAGAGCTCTCTCAGCCCCACCTACCTCACAGGGTGTCTGTTGTGGGGAGGGGAAGGGAAAGGAGTTTGTCAGCCACTCTGAGACTCCCTTAGGTAGTGAAGGGTGGGGTATAAATCCAATCTCTTCTCTTCTCTTCTCTTCTCTTCTCTTCTCTTCTCTTCTCTTCTCTTCTCTTCTCTTCTCTTCTCTTCTCTTCTCTTCTCTTCTCTTCTCTTCTCTTCTCTTCTCTTCTCCTCTCCTCTTCTCTCCTCTCCTCCTCTCCTCTCCTCTCCTCTCCTCTCCTCTCCTCTCCTCTCCTCTCCTCCCCTCCCCTCCCCTCTCCTCTCCTCTCCTCTCCTCTCCTCTCCTCTCCTCTCCTCTCCTCTCCTCTCCTCTCCTCTCCTCTCTTCTCTTCTCTTCTCTTCTCTTCTCTTCTCTTCTCTTCTCTTCTCTTCTCTTCTCTTCTTCTTCTTCTTCCTTCCTCTCCCCACAACAGGCACCTCATGAGGCAGGTGGGGCTGAGAGAGTCCAGAGAGAACTGTGACTGGCCCAAGGTCAGCCAGCAGGCTTCATGTGGAGGAGGAGGAGGAATCAAACCCGGTTCTCCCAATTAGAGCTGGCCATTCTTCACTACTACACCATGCTGGCTCTTGGATGGAAAAACACCAAGGAAGTCCAGGATATCTACACAGAGGCGGGGAATGGCAAATGACCACTGTTCATCTCTTGCTGTGAAAATCCCATGAAGGGTCTCCATAAGTCAGCAGCAACTTGATGTCACTTGATGATCACCCTGACCTGGATGGCCCAATCTAGCCCAATCTCATCTCATCTCAGATGCTAAGCAGGGTCGGCCATGGTTAGTCCTTGGATGGGAGACCACCAGGGAAGTCCGGGGTTGCTACACAGAGTCAAGCACAGGCAAACTACCTCTGATCAGCTGCAACTTGACAGCACTTCCGAACCACCACATTCTGCCCTCCTAAGGATCACCAAGGGTAACAAATTCAAACTAAGCAACATTTGAAAATTTAAACATCTCTCTCGCATACACACAGGCTGAGTTCAGGCAGGTGGGTTGCCCCTGAGATAGGCACATTTCAGCAACGTTTCACAAATGGATTAAAGGGGCCGTTCACACAGGCACATCTGTCCGGCGTTCCACAGCCGCGCTCAACCCGTCTTGTGGCGCTTCCCTTCCGAGATTTAAAAGATACCTGGTGAAAGTGGTAGCAAACCCTGAAAAGCATGTCTATCCTGCGTATATCCCACTTCAGGGACGTGTGAATGCAAACAAGCTGATCCAGTAGGGATGCTCTTATGCGCATGAGCACTTATGCACATGAGCGCATATCGTCAGATTCCATTACAAAAAGCCGCTTACAGCTGCACCTCCACCAGGGGCAGGCCAACAGTGTGAACGCTCCCTTGCGCCTCCTCCCCGGTATGCTCCCGCATCAGTCTGCGCAGTGTGACCGGGAAAACCCGGAACATGTTGTTCCGGGTCTTTTTTGCCATGACTCTCTCGCGCTTCAAACTGCCAGTCTGAACTCAACTCTAGGGTGGCCAGGTCTTGTTGGCCTCCCAGAGTTTTTTCTCAAACACTAGAGTGTCCCCCCACACAACATGCCCTGCTCAATGATGTCACCTCCGGGTGATGTCATTGCACCGGGCACATTGGCGAGGTCAAGGCTCTTTGGGGGTGGGGCTGGGTGGTGGCAGATTGGGGCCCGCGAAAGCAGTTAAACCCCCGCCTCCATCGGGGGAATGGCAACCTTATCACACACACACCCAGAGACATGCCGCCCTGCTCAGATTCCCCTTCCAGATTTTTCTGTCTCTGAATAAGAGGGAGCAGAAGGTCAATTAAGAGCCAGCAGGTAATCAGTAAATCTGATTTACAACCTCTTACTTAACCAGCAGATAGCCATCCCCTGCCATAAAGCAGCCCTAAGTCAATCCTTCCAGCCGTTCCTTCCTATTCTGTTGCTAGGTACCCTCCGATTTGTCAGTGTTACACGGAACAAATTGCATTACTCAGACTTAAGTAAGTCGCTCGAGCCAAGTTTCATTGTGGTCACGCTAACCCAATCTGGCGAGAGAGAGAGAGATGCTGTCTCATATTTCTGTTTAATGTCATGTCCATCACTGGGAGAGCTCTTCTTAAAAACTCATTAAATCAGACAATGGACTGCTTTCTTTTCATTTGCTTTACACTCTCTAAAGAGATTCTGTTTATTTTAAATCTGAGCCCAGTGGAGAGCCTAGGTCAACAAAGAGATGTTTCGTTTGATTAGAAAGGTACACTGGGTTGTGTCATTGTATCTTGAATTTATCCTAGACGTGTGTTCCAAAAGCTGCTAGGTCAGTTTGCTGAACGGCCACCCAAATCAAAAGAACATAAGAAGAGACCTGCTGGATCAGACCAGTGGTCCATCTAGTCCAGAGTCCTGTCTCACACAGTGGGTAACCAGTTCCTCTGGAGGGCCAACAACACAGCATAGAGGCTGAGGCCTTCCTAAGAACATCAGAAGAGCCCTGCTGGATCAGACCAGTGGTCCATCTAGTTGAGCATCCTGTCTCACACAGTGGCCAACCAGTTCCTCTGAAGGGCCAATAACAGGGCAGAGAGGCTGAGGCCTTCCTAAGAACATCAGAAGAGCCCTGCTAAATCAGACCAGTGGTCCATCTAGTCCAGCATCCTGTCTCACACAGTGGCCAAGCTGTTCCTCTGGAGGGTCAACAACAGGGCATAGAGGCCGACGCCTTTCCCCATGTTGCCTCCTGACACTGGGACTCAGAGGTCGACTGCCTCTACTGCCTTCTGAGGCCGTGGACAAAAGTCCAGGATGGGGGCCTAAAATCACTGCCACTGCACCACTGGCCCCCCTCACAAGGGTCAAGCAAGGGGTGGCCTGCACCCAGAGTGAGGTGGGCGGGAGCCACCCTTGCCCCTGGAAGCCCAAGCCCCAGAAGGCCAGGTGTAGGCAGCATCAGGAGCCTGCCTTCTTTCCATATCCTCCATTGAGGGGCAGGGATGCAAGCAGTTGCACCCTTCAAGTGTGAGGCCCGGGGGAGCTGCCCCTGTTGTCCATTGGATAAGACCACCCCCGAGGCCTGGTTCACGATGTCCGCCACAGCCTGTGACAGCTTGCAAGTAGGGATGAGTCCGAACTTTCAGTCCACCGAAACGTTACCAAGCCCGGCGTCATGTCATGTCTGTATGGAAGAGAAGTGTGGCAGGTCTTTGACCGTGGGAAACACTAGACTTCAGAACGAAATATCTGTAAGCGCTTCAGCTATTTTGTGCTATCCTTCAGCCTAATCAACCTCACGGGGCTCTTGCGAGAAGGAAGTGGAGGAAAGGAGAATGATGGAGGCCACCTTGAGCTCTCTGGAGGAAGAGAAGGATTTTAAAAAGTCAATAAGGATAAGATATAGCTGCCCTGACCTGGGTCACCCAGGCAAGCCTGGTCTCATCAGAGCTCGGAAGCTAAGCAGGGCCGACCCTGGCAAATATTTGGATGGGAGACCCCCCAAGGAGTACCAGGGCTGGGAGGACAGAGACAGTCTATGAAGTTACTTCTCTGAATGTCCTCCGTGCCCCAGCAAGAGTCACCAGAGGTTGCCATGACTTCCAGGCACGGGCATACAAACAATGCAAAAATACCCCCCAAAAAAGGATATGGTGTAGCTGATTATCACATACCTCCATGAATCATTGATCACAGAAGCCCTGCTGGTGGACCTCCTTAAAATCTGTACATAAAATTTCTCTACAAACTCTACAGGCTACTGAAAAAGATTTGGCACAGCTAATGGTAACCTGTTGATTAATACCCATTAAAAGTTTCTTTAAAATATAAACATCGGAACATCCTGAAAAATTATTAAGAGGGGAAATTATATTAGAACCTGCTTCCTGATAGAAGCAACAGTGGAACGTCTGGGGCAAGGATGCTCTGTATCCTTGGTGCTTGGAAGGGTAACAATGTGAGGCCTTCTGGAATTCTGGCCCCACTGCTGGACCTCCTGATGGCCCCTGGTTTGGGGCCACTGTGTGACACAGACTGTTGGAGCGGATGGGCCATTGGCCTGATCCAACATGGCTTCTCTCATGTTCTTATATCTGGGGCAATGTCAGTCAATTTCTTTATTCGGCCACTGACCAGTACAACTCAAAGATAAAAGCTTTACAGTAAAGTCATTAGAAAGTAAAATTGGTCTGGTCTATTGGCAGCAATTTGTTAAAATCTGTACATAAAATTTCTCTACAAACTCTACAGGCTACTGAAAAAGATTTGGCACAGCTAATGGTAACCTGTTGATTAATACCCATTAAAAGTTTCTTTAAAATATAAACATCGGAACATCCTGAAAAATTATTAAGGGGGAAATTATATTAGAACCTGCTTCCTGATAGAAGCGACAGTGGAACATTTGGGGCAATGATGCTCTGTATCCTTGGTGCTTGGAAGGGCAACAATGCGAGGCCTTCTGGAATTCTGGCCTCACTGGTAGACCTCCTGATGGCCCCTGGGTTTTGGTCACTGTGCGACACAGAGCATTGGACTGGATGGTCCATTGGCCTGATCCAACATGGCTTCTCTTGTGTTCCTATGTCTGGGGCAGTGATGCTCTGTCCTCTTGGTGCTTGGGGGGCACAGTGGGAGGGCTTCTTGAGTTCTGACCTTGCTGTTGGATCACCTGATGGCACCTGGTTTTGGCCACTGTGTGATACAGAGTGTTGGACTGGATGGACCGTTGGCCTGTTCCAACATGGCTTCTCTTGTGTTCTTCTGTCTTGCGTTCTTCAGTCACATTCTTTTGGAATGGCTCTTGGGTTCACCCCGCTTTCACAGCCATTGCTTCTCGAGTCGTATCACTGACAATGCAATCCTTAGCAGAGTGACACCTGTCTAAGCCCTTTGACCTCAACGGACTTTAAAAGGCATGACTCTGCTTGTGAATGCACAGTAAGATTTCCGCAATACGAAAACACCACGTTCGCCACTTAAGAAAATTATGGGGGATGCTGGTGAGGACATTTACATTTACAAGTGTGGTTTGCTAAATGGGGAAAAATCATCTGACGCGAAGAAGTGCCAAATGAAGAGAGATGTGGGGTTTTAAAAGATGGTTACATGGCAGATCTGTTCCTAATAAATAAACCCGTGTGTCAAGTTGCAGTGGATATATTTGCACAAACACTGATACGTATACTTCTATATATCACAAAAATTGCCCTGTGAGCAAGAGATATAAATCATCATTTTATGGGCAATCCGAGAAGGAATTACCTCCCGTGATTTAAGTGGCATGTCAATAGGAAAGAAATGTCATCGGAAAATTGCCCCGGATTTTCTCTTGTGCACACTCATATACATACTCATTCCCTCGTTTTTCTCTGTTTACTTGACATTTAGTTTGTTGGTCTCATTGGCGTAAGTGGAATTGCACATCTTCCTGGTGTATGTGAAGAGTGAAAAAGAGAAAATGGCTGCAAGAATTTCCCATCTCTGTGTCTGTGCTGCATTCTCCCCACATTCAGAGGCACTAAGCCTCTGAATCCCAGAGCCAGGAGGCAACATCAGGGGAAGACCTCAGCCTCTATGCCCTGTTGTTGGCCATCCGAAGGAACTGGTTGGCCATGGCATGAGTCAGGATGCTGGACTAGATTGGTCTGATCCAGCAGGGCTCCTCTTATGTTCTTAAGAAAGTCTCGGCCTCTATGCTCTGTTGTTGGCCCTCCAGAGGCATTGGTTGGCCCACTGTGTGAGACAGGATGCTAGACTAGAAGGACTATTGGTCTGATCCAGCAGGACTCTTCTGATGTTCTTAGGAAGGCCTTGGCCTCTGTGCCCTGTTGTTCACGCTCTGCATGAATTGGTTGGCTACTGTGTGAGACAGGATGCTAGACCTAAATGGACCATTGGTCTGATCCAGCAGGGTTCTTCTTTTGTTCTTAGGAAGGCCTCAGCCTCTGTTCCCTGTTGTTGGCCCTCCAGAGGAACTGGTTGGCCATTGCGTGAGACAGGATGCTGGACTAGATGGACCATTAGTCTATCCAGCAGGGCTCTTCTTATGTTCTTAGATCTAGAGACTTTCCACAAGAAACTTATATACTATTGTTTTCCCTTCCTAGCTTTCCTCTTCAGTGGGGAAGGGCCATGGCTCAGTGGTCAAGCGTCTGCTTAGCATGCAGACGGTCACAAGTTCAACCCCCGATGTCCAGTTAAAAAGATCTGACAGTAAATGGTGTGAAAGACCTTTGCCTAAAAACCTGGAAAGCCACTCTTGGTCTGAATAGACAGCACTGACTTCGATCGTCCAAGGGTCTGATTCAGTATAAGGCAGCTTCGGGTGTGTTCATGTGATTCAAGTTTCCAAATTCTTACTCCACTGGCAGGTGAGGCAGTTTGGTGTAGGGGTTAGGAGCACCGACTCTAATTTGGGAGAACGGGGTTTGATTCCCCACTCCTTCACATGCAGCTGCTGTTGTGACCTTGGGTCAGTCACAAGTTCCTTCAGAGCTGTTCTTAAAAAAGAGCAGTTTCTGTCAGAGCTCTCTCAGCCTCACCTACCTCACAGGGTGTCTGTTGTGGGGAGGAGAAGGGAAAGGAGAAAGTAAGCCGCTCTGAGACTCCTTCAGGTAGTGAAGGGCAGGGTATAAATCCAATCTCTTCTCTTCTCTTCTCTTCTCTTCTCTTCTCTTCTTCTTCTCTTCTTCTTCTTCTTCTTCTTCTCTTCTCTTCTCTCTTCTAGTATTGCATTGTAGATAGCGACAAACTCCTCTGGCTGGCGTTAATGATACTACAGAAAGATACATATTATCCTTGTTCCCCTCTCCATGGGGGCCTGAGATGGCCACTGAGCATTGGGACTTCCTGATGGAGCCTGCGGTAATTGGTTCATGGCAGGGTAATGATATCGGGTGGTAGATATTGATAGCAGAGAGGGAGAAAGCACTCGCAACAACCAAGGCTTATAATATTGGTAGCTGACCAAAGAAAGTTCAGGGCTATTACTGGATGCTGAAATGTCACTCTCCAGAGAGAACACGGAGACAGAAAATGAAACTAACGAAACCCGCTCTTCGTTTGTTTGTTTCTTTGTTTTGCCCTGACCTGGAGAGCCCAGGCAAGCCCGACCTCGTCAGATCTCGGCGGCTAAACAGGGCCGACCCCAGCCAGTACTTGGATGGGAGACCTCCAAGGAATACCAGGGCTGGGAGGCAGAGGCAGGCTACTCTAGCCACCTCTCTGAAAAATGTCCGTGCCCCTAGTAGGGGTCTCCAGAAGTCACCGTGACTTCCAGGCAAGCACACAACACACACACATACATGGATGCACACACACACACATATATTTAAAAACCCACTTGTTTTTTTAAGAGCTTTTGTAATCTAAATCAAGCCTTGAATGGGGTAGCCCAGGCTGCCCTGATCTCATGAAATCTTGGAAGCTAAGCATGATCAGCCCCCTGGTTACTACCACTTGCATGTGACTCAATAAGCGTTCTTTTTATAATTTGACCTAGGAGCAAGGTCCATTGCAGGAATAATGCCACAGGCTCTAGAAAGGTGGGGGGGTCTTTCCCCACTCTCTACCTGGCCCTCAGACCCCAGGGAGGTGTCGTGGTGAGGGGATGCCCCAGCTGCAGCTCCCTGCCTGGGCCGTCTCCAAGCATACAGAGGCCCAAGCAGCGTCTCCTGCCCCCTCCAGAGACCCTGGTGTTGAGGGGTGATTGCATGGGCCGTCAGTGGCTCGTTGGCTGACCGCATCCAGTGGGCTGTGGGGCGCCTCCACTGTGGCCCGCACCTCCTTCTGTGGAGCCTTTTCTCTTGAGGTTCTCACCTTGCACCCAGGACCCTCTCCCCTGCTCTCAGCAAGGCCTGGCCATTTGGCTGGGCTGCTCCCTTCGGTGGGGTCCCGGGGCGATGGTGGTGCTGGCTGCTTCCATCCCTCCTGGCTGTCCAAAGCCCCTGCCTCCCTCCCATCCTCTCAGTGGGCCATGCGGAGGCGACGTCAGTGCCAGCAGAGAGGAGGCCAGAGCAAGGTAGGGCAGGGAGCTGCTGTCTCATCTCCCTCACTCCCCTCCTCCAGCTGGGGCCTGGCTCTCGGCTGGCCTCACTCAATTGGCTGGGTGTGGGAGGGAGGTGCAAGGAGGCCACATCCAGAGTGTGGTGAGGAAGAAGGCAGTGGCAGTGCAGGCCAGGCTGGCTGGGGCTGGAGGGCAGCAGCAGGCTGTGGTGAGGCCAGCCAGGCCTGTCCTCCTGCCTCTCTGCTGCCATTGGGTGCATAGGGAGTAAAGATGTGGATGCCTCGCTGCCTCCGCCTACCGGAGGGTCCATCCTGCCTGGCATCTCCCTGTAGACTAAGGGCGAAAGGCTGGCCAGGGCTTCTGTGGGTGGGACCCCACCATGCACCCAGCCAATGGCGGCAGCGGCTTCCGAGTGGCGGTTCAGGCCACCAACTGATTTTGCCACACATTGAAGTGTGTGCCCCAAGTGGCTTTTATTATATAAGGAAAGGAGGGCTGCTGTTTGTTTTCTGTTTCTTTGAAACTGTACTAGAAAGAAAGAAAATGCCTTGAAAATGTGATGGATCGCTGCAACCAGATGGCAGTAATGACAATAACAATAAAGCAAGCCAACTCAAACAGAACAGTTGCAGAGGCTGGCCACATTAGTTTGCAGTGAAAAAAAAGCTAGATATGAGCCCAGAGCAGCTTAGAGACCAACAAGACATTATGGGTATGAGTTTTTGAGAGTCAAAGCTCGCTTCGTCAGATACAAAGATATGTGTGTGTGTGTGTGTGTCTCCCTCTCTCTCTTTCTGGATCTGGTAGAGCTAAGAAAGTTTAGGAAGTCTAAGTAGGACCAGGGCTCTTTTTGTAGCAGGAACTCCTTTGCAGATTAGCCGACACCCCCCTAATGTAGCCAATCCTCCAAAAGCTTGCAGAGCTCTTCATACAGGGGCCACTGTAAGTTCTCAGAGGATTGGCTACATTAGGGGTGTGTCACCTAATATGCCAAGGAGTTCCTGCGATAAAAAGAGCCCTGGGTAGGACTATAGAATATGGAGTTGGATCCAGCCTACATTTTCAATTGATGGACTGGAATTTTCTTGCTTCCTCCTCCCACTGATTTTTTTTAATTTAATTTAATTTTAATTTTCTCCAAAAAAAAAAAAAGAAGAAGTGGGATACAGAAGGGAAGAGGGGTAGGGGAAATATCGATTCATCAAATGTACCAAATATTATGGGTTGTTACATCCGACAAGTAAAATCAGATGTATTTGTGAGAATATATATTTCAAATATAGAAGCAGACAATAAAACATCAATATTAAAGTGTTTGGGGTTGGATTCTCTCTTTAAAAGAATGAACAAGAACATTCCTAATGTTAGGGATAACCTATTAACAATAACAGAGATCACATCTTTAACAGCCGAACAAACTATGCTAAAATGAAATCATTGTTAAAACTGGAATATTGTCTTAATCGTTTGTCAGAATCTAAGTTTTATTCTTGCTAAACATTTAAATACTAGTAGAATACGAAATAAAAAAGATTAAAACTATAATCAATATCTTCATCACTTTTAATACAATATTCAGATAATTTAAAAAATGGGGGGGGGAATTAGCTATTCCCATAATACAAGTAGTAAGCTTGCCATTTCTGCTGAAATTCTTTCAATGGTCTTCTGTTTATATAATTAGTTAGTTTTGCCAGTGTAGAAGAAAAAGAAGGGATTTATACCCCGCCCTTCACTCGGAGTCCCAGAGCGGCTTACAAACTCCTTTGCCTTCCCCTCCCTCTCAACAGACATCCTGTGAGGTAGGTGGGGCTGAAAGAGCTCTGACAGATATGGCTCTTTTTCAAGGACAGCTGTGACAGAACTATGGCTTGCCCAAGGTCATCAGCAGCTGCAAGCGGCAGAGTGGGGAATTAAACCCGGTTCTCCCAGATTAGAGTCCACACACTTAATCACTACACCAAACTAGCATACTCAGCTAGTTTTAATGAAGAACAACTGGAAGGGATTCTGCAGTCAAAAGGAGGAATCAGCAGAGAATGACACTTTCATCTGGATCTAACCCATTTTTCCCCTTTTGTCAATTTATATAGGTTTCCACTTTTTAAAACAGGTAGAGTGTTCTTCAGGAAGAATTCTTTGTTCAAATAACACTTCTCCAGTACATCAGGAAGACTATTTACTCCTAGCCTTGAATGTCAGATAGTTACAGCTTTCTTCAGACATAAAAAAAAGCTGGTGAGGTGATTGTTGATAGTGAGGAAGGGCTTGCCCTGTGTGAGCGAATGGCTCTACCTCAGCTAGGATGTCTATGCCATCCAAGCAGCTGAGAAAGTTGGGATTTTTACCACAAATGAAAGGCTGGCAGAAGAAGAAGTACTAGAAGAAGAGATTGGATTTATACCCCACCTTTCACTACCCGAAGGAGTCTGAGAGCAGTTTACAAACTGTCAGGTTATGAAAATCAAGTAGATCCAGTCATTCTTGCACAAAGAAAGGTTTATTGGATTATCTTGCTATAAACCCACAGTAGGAGGTCATTGTCAGGAATAGGGGGCAAAGCAAAGCAAGCTAACTTATAGTGTGATGCAATGAAGCGCCTAGCAAATAGAACTTGAGCACTCGCGCGGGAACTCCCGGCGGGAGAAATACTTCATGAGCGGGAGACTACTCCCCCCCTCCCCTTGCCTTCCCAGGACTGGAAAATTCTCAGCTACACAAGAATAGCCCAAAGCCTACATTCAAGGCCACCGTGATAAGGAGAAGCGGCAGGGAAGAAGCTCCCACGTTTCTGCCTGCATACCTACGCAAGCGCATAGCGGGGTTAGGAAACATACAACAATGGATTCAGTGAGAAACATCAAATGCAACTTTTTCTTACACAAACTCCTTTCCCTTCTCCTCCCCACAACAGACACCCTGTGAGGTAGGCAGGGCTGAGAGAGCTCTGACAGAAACTGCTCTTTTTCAAGAGCAGCTCTGAAGGAACTTGTGACTGACCTAAGGTCACAACAGCAGCTGCATGTGAAGGAGTGGGGAATCAAACCCAGTTCTTGACTCTCTGTGTCAAGGTGAGCAGAGTACTCCATCCTTCCGTGTTATACCTCTGAGGATGCCAGCCACAGCTACTGGCGAAACGTCAGGTCCTACAATGCCAAGACCACGGCCACAAAACCCGGAAAATCTACAGCAACTCATGAACTCCGGCTGTGAAAGCCTTCAACAACTTTATTTACTGTTTGCAAAAGATTTATGCAAAAATGCAAGGTGGAATATAGAAAACAAATAATTGAAAACCGTGTGAAGTATTTAAAGAGACAAATTAATGATGTAATGAACCCCCCCTTCCATGTATGTCTACTTTGGAAGGTGGACTGAAGGCATTATACCCTACTGAGTTCCTTTACCTCCCCAAACCCTGCCCTCCACTGGCTCTTCCTCCAAAATCTCCCAGAATCCCCCAACTCAGAACTGGCAACCCTAACCCCGACCTGGAAACCAGAAGTGTGGAGCTATCAACTCCTGATATGATTCCTCAGCTGAGATCTAACCTCTGCTGGATCTATTAAAGCATCTCTGTCATGTACTGCCTCCTTATAAAAACACTGAACAACACCGGGCCCAGGACCGAGCCCTGCGGCACTCCACTCGAGACTTTCCTCCATGTAGATGCAGAGCCATTTACGAGCACTCGTTGGGTACGTTTTTCAACCAACCATGAATCCATCCAACGGTTCTTTTACATTTCCAGCATTTATTTATATTATTTATATATATTATAATTATATATATTATTTTTATAGTATTTCGATATTTTTACTGGCGTCCAATGCCATCTATAGAACATCTTAAAAATATTCTCTTTATAAGCAATAGCTGTCATGAGTTTAGCGGATTTCCAAACTTTCGACCAAGCATTTATGTCTAGATTATGACCTATATCTGTCATCCATGAAATCATAGAAGGTTTAATCGTCTCATCTACCATATAGTCCTCCAGTAGCATGTTATATAGTTTTTGAATCAGCTTGTCATTGGAAGAGAGCCATATCTTATCTAATTCATTCTTTTTAGTTTCAAAACTATAAGCGGCATCTTTGGCATATCTAGATTTTAATTGTAGGTGTTGCCACCAGGACATTTGAATATTCTGTTTTGACAGTTCCTCCTTTGTTTTTAAATCTCTTTTATTAGTGATTCATAACATTCGTTATTATTTTGATTTCCTAATGATGGTTTAGTAAAGTGCAAAAATATTGGCGGAAAGTTCAGAGGATAATTCTTGAAATTACTAATATAAACATGGAATTAGAACCAGAATGCTATTTGTTGAATATATTTCCGGAGGAGATCAGATATAATGATAAATTCTTAATAACAATGATTGTAACGTCTGCTAGAAATTTATGGGCTAAATACTAGAAATCTGACAAAACTCCGAGTGACAATGAATTAATTAACAAGTTGTTAACTTTAGCAGAGATGGACAAAGTAAACATTATAATGCAAGGCAAAGATGATGAGGTACATCAAAAAAGATGGTCGAGGGTACGTAAATGGATTAAAGCTAGGTGATAAGGACAGACTCAAAATGTATGGAAATATAAGATGTCGATGATTGTATATATTTTTGAAAACCAATAAAAATAAATTATATATATAAAAAACTCAGTATTGCTTACTCAGACTGGCAGCAGCTGTCCCGGGTCGCAGGCAGAGATCTTTCCCATCATCTACTGCCAGGTCTTTTAACCGGAGATACTGGGGATTGAGCCTGGGACCTTCTGCATGCCAAGCAGGTGTTCTACCACTGAGCCCCTCCTCATCCTTTAATAAAAAAACAGTACAGTCTTAGTTCTGTCAACAGGGACTTCCTCATGACTGGATCCAACCATTTCTCTCTCTGTAGGCCATACCATAGAATCAGAGAGTTGGAAGGGATCTCCAGGGTCATCTAGTCCAACCCCCTACACAACACAGGAAATTCACAAATACCTCCTCCTCCACACCCGCAGAGACCCCGTTCCATGCCCAGAAGATGACCAAAAAAAAAACCTACAGGATTGCTTCCTGACCCTGAAGTGGCAATCAGCATTTCCCTGGGCACATAAGAAAGGGCCACAAGAACTAAGCCCTGAGGCAACCCTTCCTGCCCTCCCTCTCATGATCTGCCTAAATTCACAGAATCCACATTGCTGTCAGATGGCCATCTAGCCTCTGGTTGAAAACCTCCAAAGAAGGAGAGCCCGCCACCTCCCGAGGAAGCCTGTTCCACTGAGGAACTGCTCTAACTGTCAGGAAGTTCTTCCTAATGTTTAGCCAAAAACTCTTCTGACTTAATTTCAAACCGTTGGTTCTAGTCCGATCTTCTGGGGCAACAGAAAACAACTCCACACCATCCTCTATACGACAGCCCTTCAAGTACTTGAAGATGGTTATCATATCGCCTCTCAGTTGTCTTCTCTCCAGGGTTAATACGAAATCATATGACCCAATGTTTCAAGCTCTCCCTTTCCACCTGTGCAATATTTGTCCTGGAGTGCAATTTTCATATAGTGGCCTCTCAGAATTGCTGATGGGTTTTTTGTGGTTGTTCCACTATGCAATAATCTTGAGCATCAGGTCCAGGCCGAGAAGATTTGGGAGTTTTTTTTAGATATGTGGGCTTCCTCCCGGTGGATGTCTCCAGGTTCTGCTTTTCCCTGTTCCTGAATCTGTGGGCAATTCCAAAAACCCTTGGCCCTGATAAACCACTATTACAGTTGTCAAAGAAGATCTGGAAAAATGCCTCGGGCCAGATGGGAGGAATTTCAACAAACCTGATGCAACCTC
>JAPDNY010000003.1:6180024-6277524 GCA_029375565.1 Gekko gecko | reverse complement strand
CCCTTCCCCTCCCCACAACAGACACCCTGTCAGGCAGGCGGGGTGGAGAGAGCTCTGAGAGAACTGCTCTTGAGAGACCAGTTCTGACAGAACTATGGCTTACCAGGCCTGTAGCTACAGTGGGGCATTTCGGGGCCTGGCCCCCTGAATTCCTGCCAAGGCCCCCCCCAACTTCCATCCAGCCCACAGCCCCCTGGCTCTCTGGGTCATCCAGAGGACTCCCCACCACCACCCCTCCCCAAAGTGTGGCTTGCGTCCCCATGTAGGCAAGCAGAGTGCAAACACCACAAAAGTGAGTTTTAAAAATTTTATTTTTATTTTTTTTACTTTGTGACGCCAGTGCCCCCTGACTTATTTTAAGGCCCCCTGAATTACAAAATCCTGGCTATGGGCCTGTGGCTTACCCAAGGGCATCCAGCAGCTGCAAGTGGAGGAGTGGGGGAATCAAACCTGGTTCTCCCGGATTAGAGTCTGCGCACTTAACCACTACACCAAACTGGCTCAACAGTAGAAAACAGCAAGAGTCCAGGAGCATCTTAGCGGCTAACAAAAATTGTGTCAGTGGAGGAGCTTTCGGGAGTCATGGCTCACCTCTTCAGATGCCAGGTGTCCGGAGAAGTGAGCGGTGTGACCCATGAAAGCTCTTCCCCAGCCATGAATGTTGTTAGTCTTCACGGTGCCACTGGAATCCAGGCCAGTTTCCTTGCCGCTACTAACAGTGTATAAACACCAAAGAAAACAGTCGCTCGATCAAGACACCTCCACCTCTCTCTGAAAAACATCAGCCTATTTCGACTTTGTTGCAAAGCATCAGTCCCCCGGGGAGCTTTCCGCTTTTAGCGCGGCACATGAAAAGAAAAGCAGTCTCGGGTAGGCTAGGCGATTCGGCACCTGTAAAGTTAACGCACAGAACTAAGGCCGAGCTGTAGAACCGCTTGCCTCAGACAGTATAATTGCCCTAAACCCTTTTCATTCTTTCTTCCTTGTGGTTTTTTCTTTCCCCCTTTCAGAGTGACAACAAAGGAGAAAACGACGCCGAGAACGGGAGGGCTATGCTGAGATCGGCGCATTTGCACAAAATGAGAGATCCCAGGCCAGCGGAGAAAGACAAGGGAAGCCAGTTTGGTGTAGTGGTTAAGTGTGCGGACTCTAATCTGGGAGAATCGGGTTTGATTCCCCCACTTCCCCACTTGCACCTGCTGGTGTGACCTTGGGCAAGCCGTAGTTCTGATAAGAGCTGTTCTTGAAAAAGAGCAGTTTCTGTCAAGAGCTCTCTCAGCCCCACCTCCCTCACAGGGTGTCTGTTGTGGGGAGGGGAAGGGAAAAGAGTTTGTAAGCCGCTCTGAGACACCTTTGGGTAGTGAAGGGCGGGTATAAATCCAATCTCTTCTTCTTCTTCTACCTCACAGGGCATCTGTTGTGAGGAGGGGAAGGGAAAGGAGTTTGTAAGCCGCTCTGAGACTCCTTTGGGTAGTGAAGGGCAGGGTATAAATCAATCTCTTCTTCTTCTTCTACCTCACAGGGTGTCTGTTGTGGGGAGGGGAAGGGAAAGAGTTTGTAAGCCGCTCTGAGACACCTTTGGGGTAGTGAAGGGCGGGGTATAAATCCAATCTCCTCCTCCTCCTTCTCTTCTTCTTCTTCTCCTCCTCCTCCTCCTCACCTGTGTCCTCATTCTTTCAAAATCCTCTCCTGGCCGTGGAGCAGCAGGTAAACCGTCTTCTTTCAGGACCAAAGGAAATAACCAACCCCCAAGAAGGCATGATTCCATCTAAGGTCCAGAAGAGATAGCGCACATCTTTTTTGTAAGCATCCTGAATGGAATTGCTTGGGGGGTTAGCGTAGGATCGGGGGTGACTTAAATGTTTTTCTCCTTATCTTAAATATTCTGTGGACAAAAACACAGGGGGAAAGGTCAACGGGAGCTTGAAAAATCCTAGATCCGGATCGGAAGCAGCAGAGCTGGACTTGCCCATTCCGGCCTGGGGGATTCCTGCAGATTTGGGGGTGTAGCCTGTGGAGGGGGCAATTTGGGGAGCCGTTTCCCTTAGAATTTGTGGTATGTAGGTTTGCTGATCTTCAGGTGGTGGTGGGGGAAAGAATAGTGCCGCGACACAATTATTAAGACAATATACTTTAAGTATGTACAGAGTGCTTTCTACAAAAATAGTCATGTGTCCTTAGCAATAAATGGTTGGCCCTCCAGAGGAACTGATTGGCCATTGTGTGAGACAGGAGGCTGGACTAGGTGGACCTCTGGTCTGATCCAGCAGGGCTCTTCTGATGTTCTTAGGAAGGTCTTGGCCTCTATGCCCTGTTGTTGGCCCTCCAGAGGAACCTGCTGGCCACTGTGTGAGACAGGATGCCGGACTAGGTGGACCACTGGTCTGATCCAGCAGGGCTCTTCTAATGTTCTTAGGAAGGTCTTGGCCTCTATGCCCTGTTACTGGCCCTCCAGAGGAACCTGCTGGCCACTGTGTGAGACAGGATGCCGGACTGGGTGGACCTCTGGTCTGATCCAGCAGGGCTCTTCTAATGTTCTTAGGAAGGTCTTGGCCTCTATGCCCTGTTACTGGCCCTCCAGAGGAACCTGCTGGCCACTGTGTGAGACAGGATGCCGGACTAGGTGGACCTCTGGTCTGATCCAGCAGGGCTCTTCTGAGGTTCTTATGAAGGCCTCGTCCTCTATGCCCTGTTGTTGGCCCTCCAGAGGAACCTGCTGGCCACTGTGTGAGACAGGATGCCGGACTAGGTGGACCTCTGGTCTGATCCAGCAGGGCTCTTCTGAGGTTCTTATGAAGGCCTCGTCCTCTATGCCCTATTGTTGGCCCTCCAGAGGAACCGGCTGGCCACTGTGTGAGACAGGATGCCGGACTAGGTGGACCTCTGGTCTGATCCAGCAGGGCTCTTCTGAGGTTCTTATGAAGGCCTCGTCCTCTATGCCCTGTTGTTGGCCCTCCAGAGGAACCTGCTGGCCACTGTGTGAGACAGGATGCCGGACTAGGTGGACCTCTGGTCTGATCCAGCAGGGCTCTTCTGAGGTTCTTATGAAGGCCTCGTCCTCTATGCCCTATTGTTGGCCCTCCAGAGGAACCGGCTGGCCACTGTGTGAGACAGGATGCTGGACTAGGCGGACCACTGGTCTGATCCAGCAGGACTCCTTATGTCCTTACCCTTCTCACATTTCTCTGTGTTGAACAGGGTCCACCAAAGTTTGCTCAGGGTCCCCAAAACACCTTGGGCCACCCCTGAGAGGAGAAGGTCAGCAATGGAAAGAACCTGTGAGTTACAAACTGAGAAGCAGCTAGAGGCATCCGTCTTATAGTAAGGGGGAAAGAATCGCATCTTTCGCAACCATAGAGGCAGCTCGTCTCATATCGCAGTAGCTTTCCTCCTTTTTTTGTCACATGCACATTGAGGTTGCTGCGGCACATTAAATTGCGGCTCAGACAGCCGGCGCAGGTTTGATCAGCTTTGCTGCATAAGGCGATGATAAGGAGCCCTTGGCCTCCCGTCCTGATGATCAGCAATAAGGGCCAGATTAAAGTGGAATCCCGAGAGATAAAAATGGCAATCGCAGAGAGCAAATAATAAACTCGTTTTGCCTGATGACAGCAGCAGAACTCTAACCAAGCTTGGGATGATCCACGTCAGAGAGTCACACATTCTCACAAACAGGGTTTGGGCCTTCCAGGAACTCATCCTTATAAAAGCACATTCGGAAGGCAGGCCGAGATTTTAGGTTACGCAACAGGACCTTTGGTGAGCGTTAGTCAAAAGGATTCGTTGCTAGGGAAGTACACCAGAGAGCCAGTTTGGTGTAGTGGTTAGGAGCGCAGACTTCAGTCTGGGAGAACTGGGTTTGATACCCCTCTCCCTCCACATGCAGCTGCTGGAGTGACTTTGGGTCGGTCACAAGTTCTCTCAGAGCTGTTCCCACACGAGCAGTTCTCTCAAAGCTCTCTCAGCCCCACCTACCTCTCAGGGTGTCTGTTGTGGGGAGGGGAAGGGAAAGAAGATTGTAAACCACTCTGAGACTCCGAGTGAAGGGCGGGGTATAAATCCAATCTCCTCCTCCTCTTCTTCTTCTTCTAAAATGGCTACCATCTGTATTTTCTACCATAGCATGTCCTGAACCAGCAAATACCCATGGTGCCCATTTTGGATGAAACGGCAACCAAACATACTGGAAGGATTGTGGGTAATGTGTGGTCTAGTAATGCACTGGTTGGACAGCTCCAGAAAGTAACATCAGAAAAAAAAAGGCAATAAAAATTCCATCACTGACCTTGCAGGAAATAATCGACTCAAAGGCCAATGACTAACAAGAGCAAATACGGATTAACAATGAGGCAGAAGACAGACTAGGAGGAGAAGACAGAACTCAGAAGATAGACAGGGACAACGCGAAAGAACTCAGAACATCTGGGCCCAGTTGTCAACCCGGAACTGACGTTTTTGCAGATTGCAGTTGTATCCCGTCCTTTCCTCTAAGGAGCTCGAGGCATCGCACAGAGTTCGCCTCCTGTTTCACCCTCACAACAGCCGAGAGACAGTGCCTGGCCCCGAGTCACCCAGGAGCTTTGCAGCAGAGGAACCAAATCCTCACCAGTAAAGCAGCCATTACCACTACGTGGGGCGAAAACAAACGCCAGACCTGCGCTTCTGTTTCTCCCCCATGCAGAGCTAACTGCAGCTGCAGGGATTACATGTAGTATTTATTGGGAAATTTGGTTAATATAGCTGAATTAATTGGGATATTTGGTTAATATAGCAGCATTTTGCCCGGTCATAGAAGCGTGAGACTGAATGCAATGAATAAATCTCCCAAGGAGTATATTGCAAAGATGGTAAACTTAACATTTATTCAAGTAGGTCTAGTTCACATTCAGGGGCAGTCAAAAAGAAGAGAGAGAAGCCTAATCTAAAGAGTACTTTCCCTGTTCCAGATGGCATCATATGTCTGGGAGTATGAGGACATTGTCTCGACAGGAGAGACCTGCAGAGATGTGTGTCTCCATGGAAGGCCATGAGGAGAGAGGGAGGGGACAAAGAAAGAGAGAGAGAAGAGGGTCAGAGGGCAGCTGTCAGGTTAAGACAGGGGTGTCGAACTCATTTGTTACGAGGGCCGGATCTGACATAAACGAGACCGTGTTGGGCCGGGCCCTGTGGGTGTCATAAAACGTAACGCCAGATAGCGGAGAGATAAACTTTATAAAGGACACACAGACAAAAGGTTGGGGTTTTTTAACTTAAAATAAAAACATGCTTAAAACATTAGCACTCTTGCGATATTGTGTTTATTTAACTGTGTGATCACTGACACCTCTTGCTCTGAATTATGGCCTCAAAATGTCCATGCAATCTTGAGTATGCTGTTCAGGTGTGTATCTGTAAGCTGCAAACGTACGATGACGACGCAGCAGCAGAACTGGAAGAAGAAGCAGAAGACGGCCAGTTCCACTGCGGGCCTGATAGGAGCCCTCAGGGGGCCCTGATCCAGGCTCTGGGCTCCATGTTCAACACCCCTGGGTTAAGACAGAAGTAGGTGGGAGGTAGGTGGGGCTGAGAGAGCTCTTTCCAGAACTGTCCATGAGAGGATAGCTCTGATGGAACTGTGGCTTGCCCAAGGTCATCCAGCAGCTGCAAGTGGAGGAGTGGGGAATCAAACTTGGTTCTCCCAGATTAGAGTCCGCGCACTTAACCACTACACCAAATCTGGCTCTCAAACAAACAAAGAACATGTCATCTGGCAAGAAATGGTCAAGTTTTCATGGCTGAGAGGACATTTCAAAGTCGCCATTCGTTTATTTCAAGGTACCCTTTTGTTAGATTATTGGTCAAATCAAAACTTCATACCAGGTGGTTGGTCCCAATCACAGAGATGGTTAAGAATATTAGCTGAATGAGACATTTTAAGATTTTTTTAGTTTTTTAGACCAAATTGTAAAGGTAAAGGCAAAAGCTTCCCTTGCTCGAAAGCCAGTCAACTCTGACTCTAAGGATGCGGGGCTCATCTCCGTTTCCAAGCCAAAGAGCCAGCACTGTCCAAAGACATTTCTGTGGTCACATGGCCGGCATGAGGCACACGGAACACTGTTCCCTTCCCACCAAAGCGGTACCTGTTTATCTACTTGCAATTTCTTGCTTTCAAACTGCTAGGCTGGCAGGAGCTGGGACCAGAGACGGGAGCTCACTCCGTCATGCGGCACGCGGGTCTCGAAATGCTGAACTACCGACCTTCCGGTCAGCAGTTCAGCATCTAATGCAAATATTACTAGGATACCAGTGACTCTTTCTATTGTATTATATCTCAGTGTTGTATTCAGTTCAGATGGAATTTATATCTAATTTTGCATACAAATAGGAAGGTAACAGCATTCCGTGTGCCTTGGTGTTTACTCATGCCGGCCACATGACCACAGAAATGTCTTTGGACAGCGCTGGCTCTTCGGCTTGGAAACGGAGATGAGCACCGCAACCCTAGAGTCGGATTTGACTGGCTTTCGAGCAAGGGAACCTTTACCTTTACTTTATTTATTTATATTTTAAATTTTAAATTTTCTTTTTATATTTACGTGGGAAACGATCTCAATAAGTTATTTTGCTGCACGTTGATGACTGCTCCTGTGAATTTAACTTGCAATCAAATAAAGGGAAAATTCTGATTAAAAAAAATAAATTAAAGCAAAATCGTCGTGTTTGTTTGGGGGAAGCAGAAACAGCACAACTCCCATGCGCTCAGCTTTGAAAATGCTCTATCTGGGTCTATTCCTCGGAGGACAGTCCTATATACAGCACGGCCGGGATGAGTTGTACAAGGACAACACAATGGCTTTCACCGTAGCCTAGTAGATTTCAAACAGTGTTTGTGAGGAGTGGGGAATCAAACACGTTTCTCCCAGGTTAGAGTCCGCGCACATAACCACTACCAGTGTTCCCTCTAAGCTGAGTTAGTGTGAGTTAGCTCACAGTTTTTTAGCCTCCAGCTCACACACTTTTTTCTTAGCTCAGGAAGGAGGGCTCCAGAGCAAATTAATTTATGCATTAGCCAAATTGCTCGCTCACAACTTTAATGCCAGTAGCTCACAAAGTAGAATTTTTGCTCTCAGGACTCCACAGCTTAGAGAGAACATTGACCACTACACTAAAATGGCTCTCAGCTTGGTGTAGGGGATTGGGACGATGGGCAGGCAAAAAATTGCTTATTGCTGTTGCTGCCCATAAGAAGAAGACGAGTTGTACTCCAGTGAAACCACAAACCCGATCTGGCAGGGTTAAGATATCCTGCATTCCTTGGTTGTTAACCATTTTGCACTCCAGAGCAAGAAAGGCAGGGATTCGGTGGTGGTGGTGGCGGGGAGATTGCACACAGTGCGGTGTTAATGACGATGTGCTCTTGAAAGCCCACCCTGCTTTGCGGCATTAGGGCTTAATCCATCAGGGTACAAAGCCGAGAGACTCAAACGAGGTTGGTGCATTGGGTCTGTCGCTATTGCTTTGCCTTAATAACATTTTCACCCTGTCCTTTCTTGACAAAAATCCTCCCTTCTTTCCGTTATGTAGGGTTGCCACACACCCCTGGCGGTGGAGGCAGTCTCCCGATGCCAGGCCCTGCCCCGCAGCTGCCGATCAGCCGGCCAGTTGGGGGGGGTGACTTACCTGGAGAAAGAGAAAGGCCCAGGTGTTGTCACCAGAATCTCACAGGAAGGGGCATCATCAAGAAGAAGAAGAAGAAGAGATTAGATTTATACCCCGCCCTTCACTTGGAGTCTCAGAGCGGCTTACAAACTCCTTTTCCTTCCCCTCCCCACCACAGACACCCTGTGAGGTAGGTGGGGCTGAGAGAACTCTAACACAAACTGCTCTTTCAGGAACAGCTGTGCCAGAGCTTGTGACTGACCCAAGGTCACATCAGCAGGCGCAAGTGGAGGCGTGGGGAATCAAACCCGGTTCTCCTAGATTAGAGTCCACACACTTAACCATACACCAAACTGGCTCTCATCACACCAGCAATGTCCAGGCAATACTCTGGGATTGGGGCAAAAACCCTATGGTAGAAGCTGGCTCTACCATAGAGTTCTTGCCTAGATATCAGAGCGTTGCCTGGACGTGTTCGGTGTAGCAGTTAAGAGTGCAGACTCCAACCTGGGAGAAGCGGGTTTGATTCCCCATGCCTCCACATGCAGCTGCTGGTGTGACCTTGAGTCAGTTAGAAGTTCTCTCACAGCTGTTTTCTCAAGAGCAGTCCTCGTTAGAGCTCTCTCAGCCCCATCTACCTCACAGGGTGTCTGTTGTGGGGAGGGGAAGGGAAAGGAGATTGTCAGCCGCTCTGAGACTCCGAGTGGAAGGCGGGGTATAAATTCAATCTCCTCTTTCTCTTCCTCCTCCTCCTCTTCTTGTTCTTCTTCTTCCTCTTCTTCATCTTTCTGTATGACACTGGCAATGAGGCCTGATCCAGAAAATGCCTGGCACCTCTTCCATCATACGAGATTTCCATTCATTTTTTCTGTTTGTTATCATTCTGGTGCCTCATTCCCTTAATTTGCCATGTAGGTTACATATAGGGTTGCCAGGTTCTTTCCCCCCCACCCAGGCACTGGCAGGGGATGGGGGGGTTTAGGGCTGCCAGATCCAGAAACTCTCATCACCACACCTCAAAAAGGATATTATAGCACTGGGGAAAGTGCAGAGAAGGGCAACTAGAATGATCAAAGGGTTGGAACGCCTTCCCTATGAAGAAAGGTTAAAACGCTTGGGGGCTCTTTAGCTTGGAGAAATGACGGCTGAGGGGTGACACGATCGAGGTTTATAAGATTATGAATGGGATTGAGCAGGTTGAGAAAGAAGGACTTTTCTCCCTTTCTCACAATTCAAGAATTCGTGGGCACTCCATGAAATTGCTGAGCAGTCAGGTTAGAACGGATAAAAGGAAGTCCTTCTTCACCCAAAGAGTGATTAACACATGGAACTCACTGCCACAGGAGGTGGTGGCAGCTACCAGCATGGACAGCTTCAAGAGGGAATTGGATAAGCATATGGAACAGAGGTCCATCAGTGGCTATTGGCCACAAGGTATAGATAGGGACTCTGGAGCAAGTGACGCACTGTATTCTTGATGCTTGGGTGGGGGGGCAACAGTGGGAGGGCTGCTAGTGTCCTGGCCCCACTACTGGACCTCCTGATGGCACCTGGTATTTTTGGCCCCTGTGTGACAGTGTGTTGGACTGGATGGGCCATTGGCTTGATCCAACATTGGCTTCTCTTATGTTCTTAAACTCCTGGAGCTTTGGGGATGGAGCCTGGGGAGGACAGGGACCTCAGTGGGGTACAACGCCATAGAGACCACCTTCCAAAGCATCCATTTTCTCCAAGGGAACTGATCTCTGTTATCTGAAGATACACTGTAATTCTGGGAGACTTCCAAGTCCCACCTGGAGGCTGGCATCCCGAGCTCACTTCTGCACGTTCGGACTTATTTGGCAAAAAAAAAAAAAGAAAAGACAAATTATTTCAAAGCCACTTCGAGGCCTCTCTTCCGCCAAGAACTTTTAAGACTCCTTATGATGACAGGGTGCCTCGCACTTCTCAGCTCTCTCCTGGGAAACGACAAAGTTAAAACCATTCACACTCAAGTAAGCCGTTTAATTGTGAATTTGCCAAGCACGCTTGGATTTCGTGTCCTCCTTTTGTTTCGAGGGTTGCAAAATCTTCCCCATTCATTTCTTTGGATAAACAATGCGCCCCGCTCTATGACATGCCCGGATTATGAAGAAGGTCTCCCGGTAGAGCTCCGTCGATGTTTTTGAGCATAATTAATTTTGAACAAGGCGCAAAGTTACCTTTTATCAAACTTTCGGAGAGGTTTCGCAAATCGGCAATCTCTCCCCCCCCAACCGCCCCCCACCCAAGCAGAACTCTATTTAGAGAAAGCCCAAGTAAGGTAATAGCCTTTATTTCATGGGATTTATTTTTTAAAAAGAAGAAGAAGAAGAGGAAAGATTAAAGCTTAAGCAGAAATCACCTAGGGCGGAATGTGGTTTCACTGATAACGGAATTATATTTCACAGTCAAGCAAACCGAACCCGGGATCTAATTAACACGCCGGCTCCGATAAAACGAGTCAAAGGAGAAACACCCCTCGCCTAATGCTGTGGTCTTACCTGCCGAAAGACTCAAAGTCAGGGGAATAACTCACCCCTATCTGATAACGTGCTTATAAACCATAGGCGAGAGAGAGAGGAAGGGGAATCAAGGCATGCTGGGAAATCCGGTCTCATTATGTGAACGGTTCTGTGTGTCCTTTGTCTACCGCGAGAGAGAAGGTGTTTGGATCACCTTTGCCAGACCGTGTGGATAGTGCCACATGCAGGCACGATTCTCGCATGTCCATTGTTCTGGTTTTCTGCACGGGCGGGGGACATGCATTCATTGGCCAGCGACCAACTGTGTGATGCTGATTCCCATGAAAGGCTTTGGGGATGGATTGATACACATGTTTCCTCTCTGTGACATTATCCAGGGCTCTTTTTGTAGCAGGAACTCCTTTGCATATTAGACGACACACACCCTAATGTAGCCAGGGCCGGCCCCAGGTGTCTGGGCGCCCTAGGCAAGACAGCCGGGGTGCCCACCCCATGAGGATGCCAACCTCCCGGTGGGGCCTGGAGACCGGGGAGGGGTGGAGCGCCAGCTTTCCTGAGCACGCAGCACTAGCGGTGTGCTCAGGAAAGCCAGGAAAGGGGCAGCCGTTTGAATGGCCACCCCTTCCCTCCTAGTGCCGGCTTTACGGGGGGCGGGGCGGGGGCGCTTTGGTGCCCCTGTGGGCCCCAGCATCCTAGGCGAGCGCCTAGCTCGCCTAGTGGGCGAGCCGGCAGTGAATGTAGCCAATCCTCCAAGAGCTTACAGAGCTCTTCTTACAGGGGCTACCGTAAGCTCCTGGAGGACTGGCTACATTAGGGGTGTGTCGCCTAATATGCAAAAGAGTTCCTGCAACAAAAAGAGCCCTGGTCGTGACCTTGATGACCCACTCACATTGTGCTGACTAACACAGATGTGTAAATCAGACTGAAAATGTGGATCTAATGAACAGGCATGGGGCAGTACCAGATTACGGAGGGCCTTGGGCAGAAAGTGCTGGAGGACCCCCTCCTCTCCTCTGGCTCCCACCAGGCCCCCGTCTTATGCCTCCCTTCCCGCCCTCTGACCCACATGCCTCTACATCCTTCCCCCACCCCCAGACAAGCCCTCTCATCACTGAGAGCCAGTTTGGTGTAGTGGTTAAGTGTGTGGACTCTAATCTGGGAGAACCAAGTTTGATCCCCCACTCCACCACAGGCAGCTGCTGGGTGACCTTGGTTCAGTCACAGGTTCTCACAGAGTAGTTCTCTCAAGAGCAGTTCTCCCAGAGCTCTCAGCCCCACCTACCTCACAGGGTGTCTCTTGTGGGGAGGGGAAGAGAAGGAGATTATAAACTGCTCTGAGACTCCTTGGGGTAGAGGAGGAGGAGAAGAAGAAGAAGAGGAGGAGGAGATTGGATTTATACCCCACCCTTCACTACCCAAAGGAGTCTCAGAGCAGCTTACAAACTCCCTTCCCCTCCCCACAACAGGCACCCTGGGAGGTAGGTGGGGCTGAGAGAGTTCTGACAGAAATTGCTCTTGAGAGAACAGCTCTGTGACTGACCCAAGGTCACCCAGCAGCTCTTGTCAGAACTATGGCTTGCCCAAGGTCATCCAGCCAGGTGCAAGTGGAGGAGTGGGGAATCAAACCCGGTTCTCCCAGATTAGGGTCCGCACACTTAACCACGACACCAGACTGGATCCATTACAGCAAAGTGGTGGGGTATAAATCCAGTCTTCTCCTCCTCTTCCTCTTCCTCCTCCTCTCCTCCTCCTCACAGATGTCTGCACAACCCACATTTCCATTCTCTGACTGTGCTGGGCAGAGTGCTTACAAGCAAGTGGGTGAACAGAAGGGGAGGGATGTGGTTGATTGCAGTGAACCCCACCAGATGTCTAGGGCCCTGACAGCTTGTCCACCTCAGGGTATGCTGACACTGGCCCTGAATAGGTATCACAAATGAAGATGTCTACAACTGCAGCATTTTAAAACCAGTGGGGGGACAATTTAACCTTCCAGGGCATTCAGTTGCTGACCTAAAGGAATACCGGAGGCGGGGGACGGGCTTTATTTGGCCGCCTCTCTGAATATCCTCCAGGCCCCCAGTAGGGGTCAATCACCAGCAATGCTCCCTCTAAGCCATGGAGTCTTGTGAGAAAAAAATTCTACTTTGTGAGCTGCCGGCATTAAAGTTGTGAGCGAGCAATTTGGCTGCTGCATAAATTAGTTTGATCTGGAGCTATCCCTTCCTGAGCTAAGACAAGAATGTGTGAGCTGGGGGCTAAAGCACTGTGAGCTAGCTCATACTAACTCAGCTTAGAGGGAACATTGGTCACCAGAGGTTGCCATGACTTCCAGGTGCATACACACTCACATGCACAAATGAAAAATACAAAAAAAAAAAAAACCCGAAGAAGAAGAAGATGATGAAGATGAAGATGATTTATACCCCGCCCTTCACTCAGAGTCTCAGAGCGGTTTACAATCTCCTTCCCTTCCTCTCCCCAGAACAGATTCAGCAGGTGGGGCTGAGAGAGCTCTTCCGAGAAAGTGAGAGAACAGCTCAGAGAGAACTGGGACGGACCCAAAGTCATACCAGCAGCTGCATGTGGAGGAGTGGGAAATCAAACCTGGTTCTCCAGATTAGAGCCCGCTGCTCTTAACCAACTACACAAACTGACTATTCATGGATTTCCAAGGCAAGAGAAGAACAGAAGAAGTTGTCCCTTGCCTGTGTCTACATAACAACCCTGGAGTTCCTTTGGAGTCACCTATCTGAGTACTAATCAGGGCCAACCCTGCTTAACATCTGGGATCTGATAAGATTGGGCTAGCCTGGGCCATTGAGGTCAGGGTAATTATTCCGTGCGACTTTACTTTTCCCATGACTGCAGACCATCTAAGGGGAGCATGATCGGGTTAGGAAAGGCTGCACTCCTGAGAGATTTCATCTTATCTCTGGAGCTCACCCGATGTCATTTCTTTCTCATGCCTTGAAGCTCTTCATTAACCTAATTCGCTTCCTCTTTCCTCTTCTAACAATAGTCACCCCCCCCCTTTTGTGAATCTGCTCACAAGAGATGAAAATGACATATGATACTAGAGGTCAAGTGACAGAGAGTCACAGTTTCTCCCTCCCCCCAAATGAAGTTCTTCATTTTAGCTCTGGAATCAAAGGACTATGCAAAGGGATGAATCATAGAATCAGAGAGTTGGAAGGGACCTCCAGGGTCATCTACTCCCGCCCCCTGCGTAAGGCAGGTGTGACGGAATTAAAGGTTTATGGACAGCAGCAAGGTAAACCCCAGCAGCTGCTGAGTCACATGACACTGAGACAGGTGGGAGGGCCAAGTGGCTCGGAATTCTCAGGGAGATGAATGACAGATAACTGTGCGGAAATGACAGTTGAGAGCTGAATGTTGGGAGAGTCATGGAGTTCGTAGACTGGTGACAGAGAGATAACACAGAGAGAGAGAGTTTCTGAGGGAGCTTTGAGAGCACAACAGCCTCTGAGCTCAGTGGAATCAGCTCCCCCAGCTGCCAATCAGCTGACCAGCAGGGGACTTACAAGTAGAAAAGGAAAGGCCTAGGCCTCATTGCTGGCGTCGCATAGGAACTGACATCATCACACCAGCAATTTCTGGGTGCCACTCTAGTATTTGGGCAAAAACTCTATGGTAGAAGCCAGTTTTAGAAGAAGAAGAGGGTTTTACCCTAGAGATTTTGCCCAAATGCCAGAGTCACTGGTGTGATGATGTCACTTCCTGTGAGATGCCAGCTATGTGGCCTGGGCCTTTCTCTTTCTTTCTTTTCTTCCCCCATTCTTCTCCTTCCTTCCTTCCTTCCTTCCTTCCTTCCTTCCTTCCTTCCTTCCTTCCTTCCTTCCTTCCTTCCTTCTTCTTCTACATCAGGGATACTATTACATTACAAAACTAAAGGTCACAGAGAACATAAAACCACAGGAAAAATAAATATCCAATTTAAAAGACAATTGCATTTTAACATAAACCAATCAGAATCTTTGTGTGGAAGTATGGGCCTTTCTCTTCCTACCAGTAAGTCCCACCCACCCCCTGTCGGCTGACCTGACAACCCCATGCAGAACTAGCCGGAAGTCTAAAATAAGAACCGAAGCAAAAGCAGAAGTATTAACATGACACATTGAATGAGGTATACACGGTAGTATAGAGTCAGACCACAGCCCCTAACAACTTTTTTCCCAAGGAACTTGGCAAATCATCTAGTGCACTGCAACTCTATTGCCTGTGCAGAAAAGCCCTCTTGAATTTCCCAAGCACCGGCAGCGAGTTGGAAAAATAATCACCATTTCCGTACATTTAGATTGGACTCTCCGCATGGGAGCCCGTAGGAAGAGCCGTCCAGCTGTGCTGTTTTTGCTCATATCTCGAAAATGACATCAGGAGGCTGCCTCCGAAACAAAAATTCAGGCTGAAGTAAACTACCTGTCCAGCCGCTCCCTAAGAGCTAAATGAAACAGAAGGGACATCTAAGGACCTCTGTGTTATTAATGCCTTGATAGTTGCCCGATTTCTTCCTTCTCTTTAAAATCTCCCTCTCCGGTGGCTCAGACCCAGCATCCTTGCAAGGAAGGCACTAGATCTGTCATCTAGCATCAGCGCGAATAACGGAAAAACACCACTGTAATAATCCCCCGAGGGATTTCTCCAGCGCCTCATTAAGGGCTGCTAAAAGAGCACGAATCAAAGTAGGCCGGAACTCCGTGAGCCGCCGAACTCTCTGCCCGAAAGCCCGAATCCCCGAAAAAACCCGTCCATTCCCCTGTCGGCTTCCTTCCTTCCCTACCTTCACTCTTTGCTTATTAACATCTCCCCCCTGTCAGTCAACCTTGTCAGGTCTTCTGAACAAAACAAGCCTATTCGGGGGCTCGTCGCTAATGTCGGAAGGCAGCTGATTATTTTTCATCACCATTTGGAGATCTGCTTTTGTCTGCCTTATGTCTCTTTTTTTTCTCAAAGTCAGCAGTGATGAGTTTTTGTGGATGAAGATGTTTGGAAAGCAGAATGTCTGAGGTCAAATTGCCCCCTTGTGGTGGCGAGTATCTCTCGTAGAATTCTTTCCTCCAAAATCACGAAAGGCTTCCCTTGTTTGAAAGCCAGTTGACTCCGACTCTAGCGGGTGGTGCGCCTCTCCGTTTCCAAACCAAAGAGCCAGCACTGTCTGAAGATGTTTCCATGGTCATGTGGCCGGCATGACTTGATGCTGAGGCACATGGAATGCTGTTACCTTCCCACCGACGTGGTACCTATTTATCAACTTGCAATTTCTTGCTTTCGAACTGCTAGGTTGGCAGGGGATGGGACCAGAGACGGGAGCTCACTCCTTCATAAGAACATAAGAGAAGCCAATGTTGGATCAGGCCAATGGCCCATCCAGTCCAACACTCTGTCACACAGTGGCCAAAAATACTAGGTGCCATCAGGAGGTCCACCACTGGGGCCAGGACACTAGAAGCCCTTCCACTATTGGGCCCCCCCAAGCACCAAGAAGACAGAGCATCACTTGCCCCAGAGTCCCTATCTATACTTTGTGGCTAATAGCCACTGATGGACCTCTGCTCCATATGCTTATCTAATGCCTTCTTGTAGCCGTCCATGCTTGTAGACACCACTACCTCCTGTGGCAGTGAATTCCATGTGTTAATCACTCTTCGGGTGAAGAAGGACTTCCTTTTATCTTTTCTAACCCAACTGCTCAGCAATTTCATTGAGTGCCCACGAGTTCTTGTATTGTGAGAAAGGGAGAAAAGTACTTCTTTCTTGACCTGCTCCATCCCATGCATAATCCTATAAACCTCGATCATGTCACTCCTTAGCCATCGTTTCTCCAAGCTAAAGAGCCCCAAGCGCTTTAACCTTTCTTCATAGGTAAAGTGTTCCAACCCTTTTAATCATTCCAGTTGTCCTCTTCTGCACTTTTTCCAAAGCTATAATATGTTTTTTAAGGTGTGGTGACCAGAACTGTACACAGTACTCCAAATGAGGTCGCACCATTGATTTATACAGGGGCATGATGATATTAGCTGATCTGTTTTCAATACCCTTCCTAATAATCCCCAGCATAGCATTGGCCTTTTTTTTATTGTAGTCGCACACTGTCTCGACATTTTCAGTGAGTTATCTACTACAACTCCAAGATGAGAAGTACTTCCACAGCCCAGAATGAACCTCCACCTTCAGAGGCACTAGTCCTCTGAATCCTAGAGCCATAAGGCACCATCAGGGGATGGACTCAGCCTCTATTCCCTATTGTTGGCCATCCAGAGGAATTGGTTGGCCACTGGGTGAGACAGGAAAGCTGATCTGGTCTGATTGGTCTGATCCAGCAGGGCTCTTCTTAGGTTCTTATAGGTTCATGGAGGAGGGGTCTATCAGTGGGTTCTAGCCATGGTGGCTGAGGGGGACCTCCACATTCAGAGGCACTAATCCCCTGAATCCCAGAGCCAGGAGGCCACATCAGGGAAAGGCCTTGGCCTTTATGCCTTGTAGTTGGTCATCCAGAGGAACTGGTTGGCCAACTGTGTTAGACAGGATGCTGGGCTAGATGGACCATTGGTCTGATCCAGCAGGGCTCTTCTGATGTTCTTATGTTCTTATGTGAGGATAAATGAGAGAGGAGAATACCCAATAACATGCTCCTTGACTCAAAACCATTGTAGGAGCTCAAAAGATCATCCTCAGATAGAGAGGAGGAGGAGGAGATTGGATTTATACCCCGCCCTTCACTACCCAAAGGAGTCTCAGAGCAGCTTACAATCTCCTTTCCCTTCCCCTCCCCACAACCGACACCCTATGAGGTAGGTGGGGCTGACAGAGCTTTTTTGAGGACTGCTCATGAGAGAACAGCTCTGAGAGAACTTGTAACGGACCCAAGGTCACACCAGCAGCTGTATGTGGAGTAGTGGAGAATCAAACCCGTTTCTCCCACATTAGAGTCTGTGCTCCTAACCACTATACCAAACTGGCTCTCTAGGATGGTTACTTGTTATCAATTCCTCTGATCCATGTAGATTTTTCTCTGTTCACATGATACAAACAAAGGACATATGCTAGATCTGAGTCCAATACCATCCTAGAGACCAACCAGATTTTCAGGGTATAAGCTCTCAAGAGTCAAAATTCCCTTCGTCAGACACCAGTAGGAGAGGCCATATGCCTAAATGATGATGTACATTCTGAAAGAACAATCTTGGTCTCAAAATCCAAACAGTGAAATCATTTATCCAAAAAACTCAAGGGACTGTCCAACACATGTGGGGGGGCGGGGACTGAATCCACAGGAGTGCCATTTTCTTAGTGTTATGTTTTATACGCAGAGGACAATCCGTAAACTGGATAATAGCAGTTCAAGAATTATCTCATCTGTTAAAATGCTTCTATGAACAAAGAAAGACATTCGGGATGTGCACTTCTATGTATCACTCTACAATCCAGCCAGTTTGGTGTAGTGGTTAAGTGCGCGGACTCTAATCTGGGAGAACTGGGTTTGATTCCCCACTCCTCCACTCGCACCTGCTGATGTGACCTTGGGTCAGTCACAAGCTCTGGCACAGCTGTTCCTGAAAGAGCAGTTTCTGTCAGAAGTTCTCTCAGCCCCACCTACCTCCCAGGGTGTCTGTTGTGGGGAGGGGAAGGGAAAGGAGTTTGTAAGCCGCTCTGAGACTCCGAGTGAAGGGCGGGGTATAAATCCAATCTCCTCCTCCTCCTCCTCCTCCTCCTCCTCCTCTTCCAATCAGTGGCTCAGAGACAGCTTTCATAGGACCACAGAATCACAGAGTCGGAAGGGGCCCTGCAGGCCATCTAGCCCAACACCCCCTTCTCAATGCAGGATCAGCCAAGAACATCCCTGACGTGTGTTTTTCTAGCCGCTGCTTAAAGACTGCCAGTGTGGGAGAGCTCACCACCTCCCAAGGCAGCTGATTCTGCCGTTGCACAAGTCTGCCTTTCAAAATGTTTTCCCTAAGATCCAGCCGGTACCTCTCCACCCTTAATTTAAACCCAGGATCGCGAGTCCTCTGCTTTTTTCTGCTAGTCCTGTTTTCCTTAGCTATTTCATTCTTTGCATGCATGCTAAGTGGGTGGGGCAAAGACATTGCTTTTATCCACTGGCAGACAGGCAGGAGAGATGGGGGTGCAAGCAAGCAGCACAGCGGTTACCGCTCCTCCAGCCCCCATTGTGATGGGCAACCAACTGGCACTGTTGTCCTGAGAAATGCCAACCTCCAGGTGGTGGGATTACAACTGAACTCCAGGTGACAGAGATCAGTTGCCCTGGACAAAATGGCCCCTGTGGAAGGGGGACTCCATGGCCTTATACCCCATTGAAGCCCCTCCCCTCCCCAAACCCCACCCTCCTCAGGCTCTGCCCCCTCAAATCTCCAGGTATTTCCCAACCCGGAGCTGGCAACCCCTATTTTTACTTTGACTTTCTTCCCCCAGCAGAGATCCATAATTCTCCTCTCTGAGAGCCAGTTTGGTGTCGTGGTTAGGAACGCAGACTCTAATCTGGGAGAACCGGGTTTCATTCCCCAGTCCTCCACATGCAGCTGCTGGTGTGACCTTGGGTCAGTCACAAGTTCTTTCAGAGCTGTTTTCTCAGGAGCAGTTCTCGATAGAGCTCTCCCAGGCCCACCTACCTCCCAGGGTGCCTGTTGTTGGAAGGGGAAGGGAAAGGAGATTGTAAGCCACTCTTACATTCCTTCGGGTACTGAAGGGTGGAGTATAAATCCAATCCCCTCCTCCTCTTCCTCCTCCTCCTCCTCCTCCTCCTCCTCCTCCTCCTCCTCCTCTTCTTCTTCTTCTTCTTCTTCTTCTTCTTCTTCTTCTTCTGTACTTGGTATGAATTTGGTCAGAGTGGGATTGAATGTTGGTCCCTGAACGTGGCTTGTTTTTTACAATCTCAAATAGGACATGGCAGTAATAATATTTAGCCTCAGACAAACATATTTACATGATCTAAACTTGTTCCCTTTCCCGTTCTTTTGAGCATCGCACCTGCACTGAGCCACCTCTGCTAAAAATAACACAGGCTTTGGTATTTATGAATTAATCATCTCCATTCACTGCATCTAAGAGCCCCGATGGCTGTTTTCCGAATCCAGCAGGAGAAATCTATTCACAAAGCACAAAGTTTAAAAAACAAAACAAAAAAAACCACCCATAAGACACAGTGTCTCTTGCTTTAGAATCAGGAAAGATGAAAGGCAAAGACATGGCAGGCTGGAATGTTGAACTCTCTCACAGACACCTGCCCCCAGATGGTGCTATTAGAAGAAATTATTTGCCTTTTGAAAACTAGCATATGTTTCAATGATGCGCATCCATTCCCTTCTGGTCAAAGAGTGAGTCTGATTAAGAATTTCGGAGGGAGGGGGATCTAAGTTTTGCTCTGGACCTCAGATCGCTGAGAGTGAGCGTAGAAGAGGAGAAGATTTTGCGTATTCACCAGATTGTTGGAAGGAATGGACTATGCAGTGTCTCAGGCCTGCCAACCTCCAGGCGGTAGCTGGAGATCCCTTGGGATTACAATGGAGCTCCAGGTGACAGCCCCATCCTCGACAGCATACAAGCCCACATAGTTTCCTTCTTGTTGCCATACTCTAGTAGTAGCATTTCCAGGGGGGGCCTGGCCGCCTCACTTTCGACCTTTAGGAGGCAGCTGAAGACGTTTCATTAAAGTAGTCCTTCATTCATTCATTCATAGACCTTTATTGGCCTATCATCAGTCATAAAACAGACTAGAACATTGCACCATAAAAATTAAGGTCTAAGATTCCATATAAATTAGGTGCAATCAAGAACAGCACTCTCCAAAATTTTGCACTTTAAGAACTTCTGTGAGAAACTTGGCAACATCACCGGTGATCTCAGGGACCAAGCCATTTGAAAGAAATTGGCATTTTGACTGATTACTACTCAGATAACGTTTAGGATGAAGCCAGGTTAAAAGCAATTTTTCACAAGGTGAATCATATAAGGGGACATTCAACCGTTATATGCTCAATTGTGTCCAGGGAGTTAAAACCACAAGGACACAGCTGTTCTTGCCTTGGGATCTGATGGTATCTGCTGTAGAGTATTCTAGAAGGAAATGTGTTTACCCTGGCCAGAAGAAAGGCTCTGTGATGAAGAGGGATATCAAGATTATAGAAATATTGAGGCATCTTACCAAAGTGGTTTCTGAGACTGAGCGTGGCAGGTGAACAGATGTGAGGTTGGGTAGGGTGTAACTTCTGGAAATCAATGTCTAAAGATCGTTGTTTGATTAGTTTAAAAATATGAGATTCATTAGATAGAGCTAGGTCTTTCAAGAGGAACACCAAGTTGACTTAGTTTAGATATAATTATGGTGTCTCAGGCGGAATTATGCAGGTTGGTGCACTGGTTAAGTGCACAGACTCTAATCTGGGAGAACCAGGTTTGATTCCCCACTTCTCCACATCGCAGCTGCTGGATGACCTTGGGCAAGCCATAGTTCTGCCAGAGTTGTTCTCTCAAGAGCAGTTCTGGAAAGAGCTCTCTCAGCCCCACCTACCTCACAGGGTGTCTGTTGTGGGGAGGGGAAAGGAAAGGAGTTTGTAAGCCGCTCTGAGACTCCAAGTGAAGGGTGGGGTATAAATCCAGTCTCTTCCTCCTCCTCTTCTTCTTCTTCTATTAAAAAGGATAAAAGAGAGCCTGATTCAGCTCTCAAGTAGAGCCTAAGCCAGTAGCGTATCATTGATATCCAGGCCTACGGCCATACCACCCTGAACACACTTAATCTCATCATTTAAGTAGTCCTAAATTGTGGTTTTAAATTTTTGTTTTTATATATATTTTTATGAACTGACAGGAAGGAAGTTGACTCACCTGAAATGTGGTGCTGGAGGACCAATCAATGGGTTCTAGATCCAATTGAGCCTGCACTCTCCGTGGAAGCTCATGGTGAAATCATGAGAAGATGAAAGTCACCGGAAAAGACAATCATGCTAGGGAAAGCTAGAGGCAGCAGGAAGAGAGGAAGACACCATAAGAGATGGACTGACTCCATCAAGGAAGTCACGGCCCTTCATTTGGAAGACCTGAGCAAGGATGTCTACAATAGGACATCTGAGAGGTCATTAGTTCATAGCGTCACCATAAGTCGGAAGAGACTTGACAGCACTTGACACACACATGTAGTGGATGGTGGTGGTGGTGGTCAGTGTTCCCTCTAAGCTGAGTTAGTGTGAGCTAGCACACAGTTTTTTAGCCTCCGGCTCACACATTTTTATCTTGGCTCAGGAAAGATGGCTCCAGAGCAAACTAACTTATTTATTTATTTATTTATTTGTTTGTTTATTTGTTTATTTATTTATTTACGTGATTTTTACCCCGCCTTCCCTGCGAACGGGCTCAGGGCGGCTTGTGCAGCAGCCAAATCGCTCACTCACAACTTTAACGCCAGTAGCCCACAAAGTAGAATTTTTGCTCACAGGACTCCACAGCTTAGAGGGAACATTGGTGGTGGTGATGGTGGTGAGCCAGTTTGGTGTCGTGGTTAAGTGTGCGGACCCTAATCTGGGGGAGCCGGGTTTGATTCCCCAATCCTCCACTTAAATCTGGCTGGATGACCTTGGGCAAGCCATAGTTCTGTCAGAGCTGTTCTCTCAAGGACAGTTCTGGAAAGAGCTCTCTCAGCCCCATCTACCTCACAGGGTGTCCATTGTGGGGAGGGGAAGGGAAAGGAGTTTGTAAGCCACTCTGAGACTCCAAGTGAAGGACGGGGTATAAATCCAATCTCCTCCTCCTCCTCCTCCTCCTCCTCCTCTTCTTCTTCTTCTCCTCCTCCTCCTCCTCCTCCTCCTCCTCTTCTACTTCTTCTTCTTCTTCTCCTCCTTCTCCTCCTCCTCCTCCTCCTCTTCTTCTTCTTCTTCTACTTCTTCTTCTTCTTTTCTCCTCCTCCTCCTCCTCTCACCCTGCTAGCAGGCTCTGGGCGATTTACAACCTTAAAAGCAATTAAAAATACAATCAATATAAAAACACAGTAACCAATAGATTAACCAGTCCAAGATGGTGATAGGATCCCTTTTGCCGGCTACATGGCTATCTGCACAGCAGGGCAGGGAAGGGCACATGAGGATCGTAAGAAGAAAGAGAGGGCACCAGTCCTATTCTATTCTATTCTATTCTATTCTATTCTATTCTATTCTATTCTATTCTATTCTATTCTATTCTATTCCTCCTTGAGCTCCTTCTGTTCTAAACTTTCTTGAGAGCCAAAATAAATAGCAATTCTCCATGAGGGGTAGAAGCTCTCTCCACTTCTTTTGTGAAGTAGCTCTCTAGATTCAGTTTAAGGAGATACCGGCTGAGTTCAGACTGGCAGTTTACAGTGGGAGCCAGTCATGGCAAAAAAGCCCTGGAATAAACTGTTTCGGGTTTTCCCGGTCACATGGGACCGACAGATGCAGGAGCATACTGGGAGGAGGCACGCGGGAGCGTTCAGACTACTGGCCCAGAGGAGCAGCTGTAAATGGCTTTTCCCTGGTAAATCAACTGGATGCCTATGTGTGTGTGGGCGCATGGGCGCATAAGCACTCATGCGCTCATACACACATAGGCATCCAGCTGATTTGGAGAGGATCCCATTGCGCATTGGGTGGTAGAGCGGAGCACAGCCAATCATAGGTGCCTTATGGAGTAGAGCAGAGCACAGCCAATCATATGCGCCAATCATATGCGCCGGGAACGCGGGTTGCTCCGGCTTTGGCTGAGTTTCACACTTCCGGGAAGCGGACTGATGCGGGATAAAGGCACTCTCCGGGATTTGCTACCACTTGTAACAGGTATCTTTTTAACGCGGGAGTGAAGTGGAACAGCACAGGTTGCCTATGAGTAGAGAATGCCAGGCAGATGTGCCTGTGTGAACGCCCCCTTTAATCCTCTTGGCTAACGTGGTTGAAAAGTGGCTACAGCTGGGCAAATTGCCAGTCTGAAAGCCACTGGTCCTTCCTCACTGTCCCAGTCCTTCAACACTGTGGCAGACCAACGTGGCTGTCAGGTGACCCTGCCATAGGGTAGAAGGGAGGGGTGGAGGTGCCAGTTGGTCTGCGTTGTATCATGTGTGTATGTGGGGAGGTGAGTAGGTTGCCTGGGCAACACAGAGATTCACAGCCCGGGTTATCTACAGATGCTCCAAATGGCCTTGGTTCTCCAGGCTTGTTTTCTTTTCTTTTCTCCTGAGAGAACAGCTAGGTCGTTGGAATATTTACAGCTTTACAACTTTGCGCTTTTCTTTTCCCGCCCACGGGCTTTTTAGCTATTGGTAGGTTCTAAGGGGGGGGGTGACCCAGGAGGGTATATCTGTAGATGTTTCTTTGTATGTGTCATTCCTGACAAGAGAATGTTACTATGCCTTTAGAACTGCTGTCTAATAAACACTATCTTCTTATGAGGCCTGGTGTTTGACTGACTTTCTGAAGTACCTGGCAGTGGCCCTTTGATCCTAAAGGTGTGGCTGTCTTGTTTAGCCCAAAAGTCTACATACTTCTACACACACACACACAAAAATGGTCCACTATGGGCCAAACGACACAATACAATTCGTAATGGGTAGGGTCCAGATCTGCCTTTCCCCACAGCCACACAGCAGGAAGGAATGGCTTTTTAGAAATCTGCAGGTGCCTGGTTCAGCTCAGTGGAGGAGAAGGGATTCCTGCCTTGTCAAAGGGTTTCACAGCTGGAGTTCATGAGTTGCTGTAGATTTTCTGGGTTGTCTGGCCATGGTCTTGGCATTGTAGGACCTGCCCTTTAGCCAGCAGCTGTGACTGGCATCCTCAGAGGTATAACACAGAAAGATGGAGACACTGAAAGGCTGGACAGCACATCCAATTACCATGTCGGATTACACAGGGAAACCATTGAAATTCATAAATATGAACACCATTTCATCAGGAAAGAAGAGAGTTTAAAAATAAATAGGGCATGGCTTCCTGTCCTGAAAAACACAAAATTCTCTGCACCTTACAACAGCACTACAGATAAGATTAGAATTTCAACAGCCCATCCATATGCAAAAGAACCTCCTCAGGAAAGCTCCTCCATTAGCATGTTCACAGCCTGGGGAACTCCGACAAGATAATGACTCAGCCCTACCCTACCTTCCTGAGTAGTTATAAATTACCTACCATTTTTTTCCCTCACCTTGACACAGAGAGTACTCCATTTTTCTGTGTTGTATCTCTGAGGATGCCAGTTACAGCTGCTGGCGAAACGGCAGGTCCCACAGTTCCAAGATCACAGCCATACAGCCTGGAAAATCTACAACAACTAATAGATTCCTGCCTTCCTCCCCACGCCATTTTCCTGAGACGAAACTGCCCACTGGGGGAGTTATTTGCCAAGTTTTGGAGCTGCACACGCCTTATTCTTGCACACATGGACCCAGCTCATTAAAAATCATATTGTGTAGTTTGGCCCTCTGTTTGGCTTTAATATTTAGGCTACTCTTTCAATAACCTTGGTAACATGAAGGTGACTGCGATATAAAAAGTTACATAACGCATATTTAGCTTGTGAAATAATTCCGTTTTTTTAAAAAAAATAGCAAAGATACCCAAGTTTTTAGGTTGGCTCCAATGTTCCCTCTAAGCTGAGTTAGTGTGAGCTAGCTCACAGTTTTTTAGCCTCCAGCTCACACATTTCTTGTCTTAGCTCAGGAAGGAGGGCTCGGGAGCAAACTAGTTTATGCAGTAGCCAAACTGCTTGCTCACAAGTTTAATGCCTGGAGCTCACAAAGTAGAGTTTTTGCTCACAAGACTCTAGGACTTAGAGGGAACATTGGTTGGCTCTCTACTGTATTGAACCCTGCTCCGTGCAAAGCAATACACTCTTTCATGAGTGAGCTTCCGGACCCCTCCGCTCCGATGAATGCCTGATAAAAGGCGATACAGGTTTGGCAGCAGCAAAATAGATTCCGAATGAAAATACATTTCGCAATGGGTAACAGAGTGGGAAACGTGCACAGAAATCAATGGCATTTGCAATCAGGGCAGAAGTTTTCATGTTTGTAGGATCAGATGCGGATGCCTTTGCTAGCCCACCAGATGCTTTCCGCCTTAATCGAAAAACGCGACCGAAGCCCGCTTCCTGGATTCTCAGGGAGGAACCCCGCCGGCCAACCAACAATCCAAAGACCCTCCTGCTGTATCGATAAAAAGAACTTTGGATAACTTCTCTGTATTTGTGTAGAGAAGATCTGTACACCAGCGGATCAGTGTAGAACAGGGGTGTCGAACTCATTTGTTATGAGGCCTGGATCTGACGTAAATGAGAACTTGTTGGGCCGGGGCCATGTGTGTGTCATAAAAGGTAATGCCAGGTAGCGGAGATGCAAACTTTATAAAGGACACAAACGTGTGGTTTTTTTTAACTTAAAATCATGCTTACAAACATTCGCACTCTTGCAATATTGTGTTTATCGAACAGTGTCTGATCACTGACACCTCTTGCTCTGAATTCCTGCATCAAAATGTCTGTGCCGTTGCAATCTTGAGTAGGTCAGTTCAGGTGTGTATCTGTCAGCTGCAAACCCACGATGACGCAGCAGCTGCAGAACTGGAAGAAGAAGCAGAAGACAGCCAGTTCCACTGCGGGCCTGAGAGAAGCCCTCCAGGGGCCACATCCGGCCCCTGGGCTGCATGTTTGACACTCCTGGTGTAGAAAAATGGGTTTTCCAGAGTTTCGGCCAAACAGAGGGTGATCATGGAAGCTAAGCAGGGTCGGCCCTGGTCATTATTTGGAAGGGAGACCACCAAGGCATACCAAACAGAGGCAGGCAATGGCCAACCACCTCTGAATGTCTCCAGCCTTGAAAACCCCATGAGGTCACCCCTAAGTCTGCTGGGACTCGCCAGGGAACAAAACCTCCCAAAACAATGACGTTTGATGGTGGTTCTGCTTCAATGCTCCTTCTAAGCTATGGAGTATCGTGAGCAAAAATTCTACTTTGTCAGCTCCTGGCATTAAAGTTGTGAGCGAGCCATTTAGGTAAAGGTAAAGGTTCCCTTGCTCGAAAGCCAGTCGAATCCGACTCTAGGGTTGCGGTGCTCATCTCCGTTTCAAAGCCAAAGAGCCAGAGCTGTCCGAAGACATTTCCATGGTCATGTGGCCGGCATGACTAAACACCAAGGCGCACGGAACGCTGTTACCTTCCCACCGAAGTGGTACCTATTTATCTACTTGCAATTTCTTGCTTTCGAACTGCTAGGTTGGCAGGAGTTGGAACTAGAGACGGGAGCTCACTCCGTCATGCGGCACTCTCGGGTCTCGAACTGCTGAACTACTGACCTTCCACGGCCTGCAGTTTAGTGTCTTAACCACTTGAGCCACCGCAGCTCCTTAGCGAGCCATTTGGCTGCTGCATAAATCAGTTTGCTTTGGAGCCCTCCTTCCTGAGCGAAGACAAAAATGTGTGAGCCAGAGGCTAAAAAACTGTGAGCTAGCTCACACTAAGTCAACTTAGAGGGAACACTGTTGGGCTTCTGTTTTGTCGTCGTCGTCGTCATCATTCAGTTTTTCTTCTGTTTTTTTCTAACCAGCTGGACCAACTTGGGGGGGGAAACAGGAGAGTAACATAAATAATACTGTGCATAACTGAGGGGAATAACCAATGACATTAAGAAGTCGAGCAGAAAAGTCGAGTGTATCAACTGGCATTCACGCACACCCCGTCCCGATTCCAAGTAGAAACGCTCCTCACGAAACTTGACTCTTCAACTCAACTATCTATGTAGATTTATTTTTTTTTCCGTCTCGTCTTACGGAAACCAGGGTGAGGACACGATGTAATTAAGAAGGGCTTTGTGACTTCATAGGGTTGGCATCTCCAGAGGAAATGGTTATTTGTGCAAAGGATCAACAAGTATCGTGGTTGAAATTAAATGCATCTTTTCACCTTAAAGAAAAATCCTTGCATGACTTATGCTACTGGGATTGGAAACGTACTTAGGTAAACAAGTGCGTACCTGGAGGAAAGTAACCAGTCACATTCATTTCAGCATTTCCCCATTGGTTTGTTGTTGATGTTTTGCTTTCAGATTCAAATTTCCTGCCAGAGGATGTAGTGATGGCCACAGAAATAAATAGCTGGAAAAAGAGATTAGATAGAGGAGAAGGAGAAGGAGAAGGAGAAGGAGAAGGAGAAGGAGAAGGAGAAGGAGAAGGAGAAGGAGAAGGAGAAGGAGAAGAAGAAGAAGAAGAAGAAGAAGAAGAAGAAGAAGAAGAAGAAGAAGAAGAAGAAGAAGAAGAAGAAGAAGAAGAAGAAGAAGAAGAAGAAGAAGAAGAGGAGGAGGAGGAGGAGGAGGAGGAGGAGGAGGAGGAGGAGGAGGAGGAGGAGGAGGAGGAGGAGGAGGAGATTGGATTTATACCCCACTCTTCACTACTTGAAGGAGTCTCAGAGTGGTTTATAATCCCTTTCCCTTCCTTTCCCCAGAGCAGACACCCTGTGAGGTAGGTGGGGCTGAGGGAGCTCTCTCGAGAACTGCCTTTGAGAGAACAGCTCTGAAAGAAGTTATGGCTGACCCAAGGCCACATCAGCAGTGGCATGTGGAGGAGTGGGGGAATCAAACCCAGTTTACCCAATTTAGAGTCTCTGCTCTTAATCACTACACCAAATTGAAGGATAGGTCTGTCAGTGGCTACTAGCCATGGAGACTGAGGGGAACCTCCACATTCAGAGGCACTGATCCACTGAATCCCAGAGCCAGGAGCAACCTCATGGGAAGGCCTTGGCCTCTGTGCCCTGTTGTTGGCCCTTCAGAGGAACTACTTGCCCACCGTGTGAGACAGGATGCTGGACTAGATGGACTATTGGTCTGATACAGTAGGGCTCTTCTTATCAGGGGAAGGCCTCAGCCTCTATGCCCTGTTGCTGGCCCTCCAGAGGAACTAGTTGCCCACTGTGTGAGACAGGATGCTGGACTAGATGATCCATTAGTGTGATCCAGCAAGGCTCTTCTTACATTCTTATATTCAAATATCAATGTATAGATATTGGCCTTAGCCATGACCTGGCCCCGGCTAGCCCAGTCTCATCAGATCTTGGCAGCTAAGCAGAGTCAGCCCTGGTTAGTGCTTGGATGGGAGACCACCAAGGAATGCCAGGGTCATGACACAGAGGCATGTCAATAGCACACCACCTCTATTCAGCTCTTGCCTTGACCTGGATGGCCCATTCTAGCCTGATCTCATTGGATCTCAGAACCTAAACTGGGTTGGCCCAGGTTAGCATTTGGATGGGGGACCACCACGGAAGTCCAGGGTTGCTACGCAGAGGCAGGCAGTGGCCAACCACCTTCGCTCATCTTTAGCCCAGAAACCTCATGGTCCTGGGGTTGCGGTGAGATTTTTCCATGAGCAAAAAGATGACAGGCCTTTCCAATCTTCTTGACCTTCCCCCCCAAAAAAGAGCCTATTCCAGCAATTATTTTACTGATTTAAAACATTTTATGCCACTTTCCCACACAGTCAGGGTTCCCAAAGCAGTACACGTGCGGTACTTTTAAAAATTTGATTTAAAAATTAAAAAACAGCATTTAAAATTACACAATAATTCAATAAAAACACATGACAAACAAGAGGAGGAGGAGGAGGAGGAGGAAGAGGAGGAGGAGGAGGAGGAGGAGGAGGAGGAGGAGGAGGAGGAGGAGGAGGAGGAGGAGGAGAAGAGGAAGAAGAAGAAGAAGAAGAAGAAGAAGAAGAAGAAGAAGAAGAAGAAGAAGAAGAAGAAGAAGAAGAAGAAGAAGAAGAAGAAGAAGAAGAAGAAGAAGAAGAAGAAGAAGAAGAAGAAGAAGAAGAAGAAGAAGAATGAGAGGGTTGGAATCCAAGTCTTATGAGGAAAGGCTGAAAGAGTTGGGTCTGTTTAGCCTGGGAAAGAGAAGGCTTAGAGGGGACATGATGGCAGTCTTCAAGTATCTGAAGGGCTGTCATGTAGGAGATGGAGCAGATCTATTCTCTCTTGCTCCGGATTGCAAGACTAGATCTAATGAGTGGGAATTACAAGGGAGTCAATACCGGCTAAATATCAGGAGAAACTTCCTAACTGTAAGAGTGGTTGAGCGGTGGAGCAGACTGCCTCGGGAGGTGGTGGATGCTTCTTCGCTGGACGTTTTCAAGTGGAGGCTGGACAGCCATCTATCAGGTATGTTGTAGGTATGTAGGTATGCAGGGCTATCTTTCAGCTATGCTCCTGCAGCGTGCAGGGGGCTGAACTAGATGATCTGCAAGGTCCCTTCCAACTCTAACATTCTATGATTCTATAAGAAGAAGAAAAGGAGGAGATGGAGGAGATTGGATTTCTACCCTGCCTTTCACTCAGAGTCTCAGAGTGGCTTACAAACTCCTTCCCCTTCCCCTCCCCTTTGCTGGCTGGCAGAAGACAGTGACGGAGGGCACCATTTTCTCTTTTTTAAAAAAAATTATTGGCTTTTCTAAACTACAAACCTACAGGGTCAGGGGAATGGGTACAAACTAAAAGAAAGAGTAGCAAGGATCGTAATACAATTATTTAGAAAACTTTTTTGATACTTCCCTCTTGGCCCCCATAGTGAAAAGTGAAAATTAGTTATAAAACAGTATAAAGCAAACAATCACAGTCACATTCCACTGTAGTGTGTACAACTTAGCTTTAGATTTAAGAATAAAAGATACACGTCAGGCTATCAAGAGTTCATCTGTTTTGCTTTTTTTCTTTCCTCTGAGCTTCTTTTTGGCAAAACCCAGTTTAGCTTTGAGGGGTTTAGGGGCAGCCGCTCCTAATTCTGCTTCCGAGTCGGACACTTCTGCTGAGCTGGTCAAGGTGTTGTCAGAGCTTTCCTCTTTCTCTTCTTCAGCTTCTGTATCTTTGTTATCCTCCACTGTCTCAGATCCCTCCATCGCTTTCTGTTGTTGCTCTAAGAACCTTTTCGCTTTGGAAAGAGAGTCAATCTTTTCTTTTCTTTTTTCCATTGAAGGAGGACACTGTTTTCTCCAGGGGAACTGACCTCTGTCACCTGGAGACCAGTTGTAATCCTAGGAGATCTCCAGCAGTTTTATCCAAATCCATCTTCTCATCCCTTAACAACGGTTTACAACTCGGGGAGTAATACCTGCAATGGACCACACCAGTAGAGCAATCATCTGGTTACAGCTTAGTTGGGGGAGAGGGAGGTTGCTTAAAAAAAGACTTTTTTTTTTTCAGGCAGTCGGTGGAACACAGATGTTGTTTATAAACGTTCCTCGTGACATTTTCTTTTATTTTTATAGAGCAATTCTTCACACGTGAAACGGGACGTTTACGGTTGAGTTATACAACAGGTAATGAACCCCTCAAAGTTGGTTTCATAAAACAAGCGTGTCTTCTCAAGGCAGAGAGTAACGCGATGTGACGGACGTTTATCAACCCCTTCAAGAGGTTTCAGCATCATTCCTGAAGTTGTCCTTAATGCCTTTTGTAAAGACTAGCTTTTACCTCTCCGCGGGAGACGTCAAAAACACCCGTCTGGAAACTTGACATTGTCTAGTTCTCTCAAAACGTAAAGGCGGCGCGAGCTTCCCTCCCAGCAATTTCTCCACTGCAATTTCTCTGCTTGCGAGAACATCCAGAGCTGTTCTCCCTTATTGAATTCAACCAGAAACAATAATCGTGTGTTATTTCCATAGAAATTTGCACAGGACAAAAAAACAAAAAAATGGATGTAAAAGAGATGCTTAGCTATACAGAGCAGCGATTTGGAAACTTTCTCCCTTCGCGGAAACTTCTCCACACTGGCTCATCCCCATGATGTAGAAACTTCTACAGCATGTCAAGGCATACACCCAAACCCTGTAAAGAACTTTAATGTGTGCAAAGTAATCTGTAGAGGGTGCGGTGAATCTGGATTATGTTTGCTGTGCCAGTCTTCTTATCTACACATTCGATATCCCACCTGACAAAAGGACAGGTTAGGCCTCACCTTGAGTACTGTGAGTACAAGGGGGGGGGGAAACACCCTAAGGGTGACCTTCGGCCAGTCACGGTTCTCTCTGGACTCTCTCAGCCCCACCTGCCTCACAAGTTGTCTGTTGTGGGGAGAGGAAGGGAAGGCAATTGTCAGCCACTCTGAGACACCTGAGGCCTGCTGGGTGACCTCGGGCCAGTCCCGGTTCCCTCAGGACTCTCTCAGCCCCACCTGCCTCACAGAGTGCCTGTTGTGGGGAGAGGAAGGGAAGGCGATTGTCAGCTGCTTTGAGAGAGGTAGAGAAAAACGGGGTATAAATACCAACTTTTCTCCTTCAGTATCATGCACACATCTATCTCGACATATGTATGAGCGTGGAGAACCTGATGCCCGTCTGGTTTTCTAACATATTCACAACCACTAAAATAAATATGGATTTGATAATGATGTGTGTGTGTTTGCACAACCCAGAACACTTGTGCAAGGAAAATATATGTAAAGCATAAGGCAAAGAAAGGATCTTTGCTGATTCAACATATATTGCTAACCAGGCAAGCCTGATTTCGTCAGATCTCGGAAGGTAAGCAGGGTCAACTCTGGCAAGGACTTGGATGGGAGACCTCCTTGGAATACCAGCAGTCGGGAGGCAGGGGCAGGTTTGATTCAGCCACCTCTCTGAATATCCTCCAGGCCCCCAGTAGGGGTCAGTCACCAGAAGGCGCCATGACTTCCAGGTGCACAGATAGTCAGTAGAGGTCGCCATAACTTCCAGGTAGACACAGTCACCAGAGGGCTCCATGACTTCCAGGTGCACATTCATGCGCACACATGAAAAATACAGAAAAATGATGAATGAATAAATAAATAAATAATACATAATGCTAACAGTACAGGGGTACTGGAGGCACAGAAAGGCAAGGTGTAGCCCATTCACCCTCACCAGTGTGAACCTTATCAGTCATGTTATAATTTACAGCACTGGCATTATCTGGTGATGGTGACACAAAGAGAAAATAGCTTTTGCTTTTTTAAAAAAAAAACATCCACGCTGAGCGTAAGAACCGTGCTTCAAAAAGGGGTCCTTTTGACATGTAAATTTAGCAAATTTGAGACGGAATCGCTGCGAGATAATAACCCTCCGAGCTATTTCACCAGCTCTTTCGGGCTGTGGATTGACTTCCTGTCCTACATTTGGTTTTCTCCAGATGTTTGAAAGTTTGAAAAGCCTTAATGGTAATGGGCTTTTATTATAGCGTCTCCGTGCATTAATGCCCGCTTCATCTAAAGTATGTTTGGTCCAAACAGAAATAAAAGTTTACAAACTGGGCGCAGCTAACTAGCTCCTGCTATACAGCATAGTCTAGTGAGATAATTAGAGGGGCATTCATGGAGCAAGGCTCGGCTCACAAAGGGAGGGTGGGGAAAGAAGCTTATTTGTCAGTCTCGGCATTGCGGGCAAAACAATCTAGGCGGGCGAACATCTGACAACCGGGACAGTTACGGAGCTTCAAAAAGAGCTCTCTTTGTCAAAACAAGGCAGATCGCAGCGGTGAGAAGCTTTTTATATACATTGTTGTTGTTCCCCCCCGCCCCCCGGAGAGAATCAAGTTGATGGGGGCAAAAATATAGACAGTATAATAATTGCAAGGTCTCTTTCGCTCTGATCTCCTATGCTCCCCCTAAGCTGTGGAGTCTTGTGAGCGAAAAATTCTACTTTATGAGCTACCGGCATTGAAGTTGTGAGCAAACGATTTTGTCAGGCACTCCGATAACTCAGTTCAACAGCAGGTCCTTAAACAGGCGAAGCTTTATTTTGATCAGAGCCGAGTGAAGCGATCGAGACCGTCAGTGTCAGGAATGACGACTACAAAATGGCGATAGCAATTATAGTGGGTTCATATAGACCCCTCTGACACCCGGGAACCAATAAGCAACCAGGGAAAACAGCGGGGAGGCAAGTAACTGTTCAGAGGTGCGTACAGGAGATTGGGGCACTTTGGGCCTACCAGACTAGGCAGTCAAGGTCAGGTGAAGATAAGGGAGGCTGTAGACACATTGCAGCTGCAAGGGAAAGCACATAATTCACCCACTTAACCCATGGCGGGGCACCCGACAGATTTGGCTGCTGCGTAAATTAATGGGCTCTGGAGCCATCTTCCCTGAGCTAAGAGGAAAATGTGTGAGCCGGAGGCTAAAAAATTGTGAGCTAGCTCACACTAACTCAGCTTAGAGGGAACAGTGCCGACCTCCCGTTGTTATTGCAGAGCCTTCTTCAGCAGCGATCAGACCCTGAGAGGAGAAACGAGGCCTGCTTATGTGGTGTCTGCCTTGACCAGGATGGCTCAGGCTATTTAGCACCCACCGGGTCTCAGAAGCTAAGCAGGCTCCATTAGCATGAGCGACTCAGCGTGCCTTGGACACTGGGGGGGCACTACATTGCTCTAAGGGTGTGCAGGTGTTATCTCCTTCAATGGGATGCCTCTCTTTGTCTTGAACTTCTTTTTGACTTCCTTCAAATTATTGCAGCTTAACTTTTCCAGTTCCATTTCAAGTGTTTGAATTAGGAGCAAACCACTTAATTAATTTCTTAAGAGTAGCAACCAGTCCTCTTTTTTAAAAAATCTAGCTAGAAGCCTTCTTTTTTTTCAGATTGGCTCACAAATGCTCTCTGTCTCACGTTGCTGGCTCAATTGCTCTCTAATAGTTTATAGGAGTAACATTTCGGGGGGGCGGGGGGTGTTCCTATCCGGCTGGAAGCCTTCTTTTTTACTTAATAGGATTTAGTCCTGAGGAAGATTGGTGAAACGAGTGTATAACCGGGTGCTCCTTGAAAATGTTAGAATTTCCTGAGCAATATTGTAAAAAATCGATATACAGATTGACGTCCATAGGAGTTATTAAATGTTATGGTCAATTTTAATCACAGTGTTTCTTTGTTTGATATGACCACCTGGAGGTTGGCAGCCGTAGCAATGTGTGTATGTGCTTGTGTATACACACATATACATGAAAACATGTGTGTGTTGTAACAAGGGTTTTCAGGTCCTCCCTGGCCACCAGCAGGGTATGAGGGGGTAGGTAGCCAGCTCCAGGTCGGGGTGGAACCTGGGGAGGAGGACAGGGAGCTCATTGGGGTACAATGCCATAGAGCCAGGGTGGCCAAACTGTGGCTTGGGAGCTACATGCGACTCTTTCATACATGTTGTGCAGCTCCTGGCAGGGAGGCTGGGCAAATGAAGGGGAGGCAATCTTCTCTTCCCCAGCCAGTGTTCCCCTCCCTGGGTAGGCTTGAGGTGAGGGGGGCGCAGAGAAATAAAGCAACTTTAAATGCATTCTCAAAGTCCCCACCTCCCTGTCCAGCTTGGAGAAAGCATTTGTCTCTTTAAATATCATTATCAATATCCCTTTTTACCCCCTTTTTATTTTTATTTCTGGCAGTCTTATTTCATGTTCATGTTAATAAAAAGCAAATCTGCATATTTCCCAATGAAAACATGTGTGTGATATTTGTTCATGTCTTGCAGCTCTTGGATGCCTGATGTTACTTCTGTGTGGCTCTTACGTTAAGCAAGTGTGGCCACCCCTGCCATAGAGTCCACCCTCCAAAGCATCCATTTTGTCTAAGGGATTAGTGTCAGGCCCTGCAGTAACCACTCAATACACAACAGTCCTTTAGCAGTTTTATTGGCAAAGTATAGCTTCTGGTCAGTTGTGCACCTTTTCCAGAACTGGAGATCAATAGCATGGAGACAGAGAAAGAGGGGTATGGTCCCACCCTCAGGCTTACATCATGTACACTTGCCTAGGCTACTACAGGTCATGAGAGAATATACGACCTGACTAGCTATCTTAAGGCTCTGGTCTCCCATGGCCATGGCCCCAGCTGCATAGGAAAAGTTACCAGCGAAGCCGCTACAACACTCCTTCCATTCATTCACACGCTCCCCTCCCCCAAGGAATGTCAGGGGGGACTGATAAGGTGCTAAGCAGATGGGCCAAGCTAGCGGGGTTCCAAAAGCGAAAGTAATAGCGTCAGCAGCATAAGACAGTGGGTTACAGATACTGAGGAATTGATCATGATACCAATGCAAGCATCTCATCACATGGGAAAGGTCCAAACCTGACAATTAGCTGTAATTCCAGGGGATCCCCAGATCACACCTGGAGGCTGGCATTCCTAGTTGTAACCCTTCTTTGAGTCTTGGTGAGAAAGGTAGGCTGTACACAAAGTTATACTCTCTGGGTGCATTCAGACACGCCATTTGAACCACTTTCGGCACGCTTCAGTAACGGATTTTATATGCACGTTCACACACCAACATCTGTGCTCCGTCCCCAGCCGTCGCTTTCCAGCTCAAAAACCCCTTTAAACTGGAGTATTTTGATACCACTTCCCCCTCTGGTTTTTTTCCTGATTCCCCAGTTTCAAGCCACAGTTTCCAATGTCTGATCGCTCCTGTAGAGTCGAGCCATTTCCAGGTGCTTCAACCCCCTCCCCTCTGGAAAGCTGCCATGGAAGCCTGAGGCTTCCGCTTTTCATCTGCCATTTTTTAGTGCATCGGCGGTGTGTGCATAGGCGTGACTCCACTCCCGTGTTAATAAAGCCAAAGTTTAAATGGTGACTCGTTTTAGCATTTAGACGAGTTCAGGATCTCACGGAGGCCAGTTTTGAGTCAAAAGTTTAAAGGGAAGTGTTCTGTTACAGCAGTTGGAGACACCTCAGGGCATGCTTTGGGCGGGAAACTAGTTGTTCTGCGCATGCGCGAAGATTTCAATTGTATGGATGACCACCTATGCGCATGCACAAACTTTTAAAAAACCGCCGACACACACTCCCACATATCGGTAGTGTAGACGCCCGGGAGCAATGTGACTGCTCTGTGAGGGAGGTAAGTGTCAAAGATAATCGCATCAGAACTGGACCATTTTATACCGCTCTCAGCACGCCGTCTGAATGCACCCTCTGGGTGCTTTCACACACACACACTAAATAACACACTTTCAATCCGCTTTCAATGCCCTTTGCAACTGGATTTTACTGTGTGAAAATGGCAAATCCCCATGCAAACGGTCACTGAAGTGGATTGAAGCCGCACTCTTTGGCATGCGTGAATACTCACACACGGACATATATCCCCATTAGTAGTAAAAGTCGTTCTAAACTCCCAGATTCCGGAAACAAAATGGGTACTTTAGAGCAGAGGTGTCGAATTCATTTGTTACGAGGGCCAGATCTGACATAAATGAGACCTTGCTGGGCCGGGCCATGAGTGTGTCGTAAGATGTAATGCCAGGTAGCGGAGATGTAAACTTTATAAAGGGCACAGACACAAAGGGTTTTTGGTTTTTTTTGCTTAAAATAAAAACATGCCTAAGACATCAGCACTCTTGCGATTTTTTTTTTAATTTAACAGTGTCTGATCACTGACACCTCTTGCTCTGAATGATGGCATCAAAATGTTTGTGCTGTTGCAGTCTTGAGTCTGCTGTTCAGGTGCGTAGCTGTAAGCTGCAAAGCTACGATGACGCAGCAGCAGCAGAACTGGAAGAAGAAGCAGAAGGCAGCCAGTTCCACTGCGGGCCTGAGAGAAGCCCTCTGGGGGCCTGATCCAGCCCCAGGCCGCATGTTTAACACCCCTGCTTTAAAGTGTCATCTGGCCTCTTAGCTACTATGGGTTTCCAGTGGCCTTTTTTTTTCCTTTCCTTCTTTCTTTTCTTCTTTTTTTTTTTTTTTTGCATCTTGAATTTCAGAGCCCGGGGACCAGGAAATTATCGACTTATTCACCAAGAGAAATGTTCAACCATTGCCGTCTTTTAAGTTTCCGTAATAGCCATGCTGAGAGAGCACAGCACTTCCCCCCCCCTCCCCCGTTCTTTTTAATTTAATCCAATATAATTGCAATAATTAGGTGTTAATGGCCAGATTTGTTATTTGCAATGAGGGCCCAGCATTAACGTTGCGGTTTCAATGACACCCTTGAGCGCATATTTCGGTTTAATCTGGGGCTTACTCATTTCGGTAGCAGCCTCTTTAGAGCTTTCTCCAATACTGCTATTTGCCGCCCTAACTGGAGGGTCTCTCTCTTGTTCAAGGTTTTTTGGGTGTGTTCTGTTTTGTTCTGTTTGTTTGTTTTGTGATATTTCCAGTGGGGAAGCACAAACTCCCCCCCCGCTGCAGATACCAGATCCACTCCCAGATCTGGTACCTTCTTCTTACTAAGATCTTTGGTTATTGGGCTGGGAAAGACCTCTGTCAGACATCTTGCAGAGCCACTCTCCGAGTAGACTGTAATAGTTAATGGGAGGAGGAGGAGGAAGAGGAAAAGGAGGAGATTGGATTTATAGCCTGCCCTTCACTCAGAGTCTCAGAGTGGTTTACAATCTCCTTTCCCTTCCCCTCCCCACAACAGGCACCCTGTGAGATAGGCAGGGCTGAGAGAGCTCTTTCAAGGATTGCTCCTGGGAGAACAGTTCTGAAAGAACTTGTGACTGACCCAAGGTCACACCAGCAGCTGTACGTAGAGGAAGAGTGAGGAATCAAACCTGGTTCTCCCAGATTAGAGTCTGTGCTCTTAGCCACAACACCAAACTAAGGAAAGCCCAGGTACTTACCCTTTCCTCCAGATCCTCCAGTGATCCTCCATTTGGATGGAGGCCACCAGTAACCAGCCCTGCCTTACAGTGGCTCCACCCACTTTCTGAAAACCTCGATGGGCACCAAGGGTATCCAGCTACTCAGGGGCGTCCCATTGGGGAACTCTGTTGTACAGATTAGACAGGCCACAAACTTCAACATGTTAGGTGTAGTGGTTAAGTGCATGGAGTCTAATCTGGGAGAACCGGGTTTGATTCCCCACTCCTCCACTTGCAGCTGCTGGATGAGCTTGAGCAAGCTGTAGTTCTGTCAGAGCTGTCCTTGAAAAAGAGCAGTTTCTGTCAGAGCTCTCTCAGCCCCGCCTACCTCACGGGGGTCTGTTGTGGGGAGGGGAAGGGAAAGAAGTTTGTAAGTCGCTCTGAGACTCCAAGTGAAGGACGGGGTATAAATCCAACTCTTCCTCAATCTCTTATTTGGTGTAGTGGTTTCTGTGAGGACTCTAATCTGGGAGAACCGGGTTTGATTCCCCACTCCTCCACTTGCAGCTGCTGGATGACCTTGGGAGAGCCATGGTTCTGTCAGAGCTGTCCTTGAAAAAGATCCGTTTCTGTCAGAGCTCTCACAGCTCCACCTACCTCACAGGGGTGTCTGTTGTGGGGAGGGGAAGGGAAAGGAGCTTGTAAGCCACTCTGAGTTAAGGACAGGGTATAAATCCAATCTCTTCTCCTCTTCTCCTCTTCTTCAACATGTACACACTCGCCTTCCACAAATTCCCTCACTTACACACAAATGCCACACAAGGCGTTGCGCTAGGAAGCTTTTGTCTGCACAGTAACCCCTCATGCCCCAGGGCTTCGGTCATCACAACTTGTGTCTGCTTCGGCCTAGTCTAAAAGTGAAATCATCTCAACGGTGGGCTGCCAGAGGAGGTCAGGACACTACTGTCATCCCTCAGAATTGTTCAGGAGGGCATTTTTATGAAGGGATTAGAAGGCAACGGAACACTTCAGGAGGACAGCTTCATAACGGCACACGCTGGCGGGATGCTGGCACACCCTCAGTTTTAGTCCTTCTTCTCCCAGAGTCCTGTCAGCCTATTAGGTGCCAATGGGGGCCAGGGAAATCCCTGGGAGGTCCTTGCTGTAGCAGAAGATCTAGGAACCATATGTGCAGTGAAACATCAGTAAAATGCTCTATTCTACTATGGTTAGGCCTGAGTCCAGTTTTGGGCACCACATTTTAGGAAGGATGTTGACGAGCTCGAGCGTGTCCAGAAGAGGGCAACCAGGATGGTGAGAGGGTTGGAATCCAAGTCTTACAAGGAAAGCCTGAAAGAGTTGGGTCTGTTTATCCTGGGAAAGAGAAGGCTTAGAGGGGATATGATTGCAGTCTTCAAATATCTGAAGGGCTATCATGTAGAAGAAGGAGCAGATCTATTCTCTCTTGCTCTGGATTGCAAGACTAGATAAAATTGTTGGCCCTCCAGAGGAACTGGTTGGCCACTGTGTGAGACAGGATGCTGGAGTAGATGGACCATTGGTCTGATCCAGCAGGGCTCTTCTGATGTTCTTAGGAAGGCCTCAGCCTCTCTGCCCTGTTGCTGGCCCTCCAGAGGAACTGGTTGGCCACTGTGTGAGGCAGGATGCTGGACTATATGGACCATTGGTCTGATCCAGCAGGGCTCTTCTGATGTTCTTAGGAAGGCCTCAGCCTCTCTGCCCTGTTGTTGGCCCTCCAGAGGAACTGGCTGGCCACTGTGTGAGGCAGGATGCTGGACTATATGGACCATTGGTCTGATCCAGCAGGGCTCTTCTGATGTTCTTAGGAAGGCCTCAGCCTCTCTGCCCTGTTGTTGGCCTTCCAGAGGAACTGGTTGGCCACTGTGTGAGGCAGGATGCTGGACTATATGGACCATTGGTCTGATCCAGCAGGGCTCTTCTGATGTTCTTAGGAAGGCCTCAGCCTCTCTGCCCTGTTGTTGGCCCTCCAGAGGAACTGGTTGGCTACTGCGTGAGAAAGAATGCTGGACTAGATGGACCATTGGTCTGATCCAGCAGGGCTCTTCAGATGTTCTTATACATTGAAGGGCTGTCCAGTCGCTGCTAACTTATGGCAACCTCGTAGGGTTCTCAAGGCAAGAGTTGTTCAGAGGTGGTTTGCTATTGCCTGCTTCTGCATGATGACCCCAGACTTCCTTGGAAGTTTCCCATCCAAGGACAAACCAGGGCTGACCTGGGACTCAAGCTCTATAAAGTGCCTCATTTGGGGGCATTTGATTGGACAAAACCATTCTATTATTTCAGTCTCGCCTGTTCACTTTGTCTCGACCGCCCCAACTCTGTTACGAAGCTGCTATAATTGCAAGAACTCTTCTCGCTGCCTGTCTTCTTGGTGTTTTAATTTGCCAACTAATGGAGCCAGACAAATTTATCATGTTCCACACGGAAATGACCACAGTGGAGCCAGCCTTAATTTATCCTAACTGTTCAGTTCCACCATGCTGGATGTTGACCCTGTTGTAAGAGAAGGAGCATTTACCCAAAAGGCATTTGAGACAGCAAAGTTAAAATGATGACATATTTGTAACAAACTAGGAATATCTTTTGACAGTGTGGTCAATCCTGCTCCTGCCCAGTAACCTATAAATGGGGGCAGGGCTATTTTGGGGCAGAAACGCACAGGAACGGAGTTCTGGCTGGCTCCAGAGTTGGCCACGCCCTGCAGGAACTCATTAGCATAATAGGCCATACCCAACAGCAGAAACTCATTGGGATTGGCTACATTCGGGGTGTGTGGCCTAACATGAAAAGGAGTTCCTGCTCCAAAAAAAAGCCCTGAGGTTTTGACAACAAGGTAAACAGAATAAGAAGCAAAAGGTGGGTATGGCTGGATGACCACACTTCTGGCAAGATGGGGGTGTGGCCTAATATGCTAATGAGCTGTGCTGTCAGGGGTATGGCCTAATATGCTAATGAGTTTCTGCTGTTGGGTGTGGCCTATTATGCTAATGAGTTCCTGCTGGGCCTTTTCTACAAAAAAAAGCCCTGCATGGAGGAAATGTTTGAAAATTGAGCTATGTTATGATGGAGGAGGAGGAGGAGGAGGAGAAAGGAGGAGAAGGAGGAAAAGAGGAAGAACAGGAAGAGGAGATTGGATTTATACCCCACCCTTCGCTACCCAAAGGAGTCTCAGAGTGGCTTACAACCTCCTTTCCCTTCCCCTCCCCACCATAGACACCCTGTGAGGTAGGTGGGCTTGAGAGAGCTCTTTTGAGGACTGCTCATGAGAGAACAGCTCCAAGAGAGCCATGACTGACCCAAGGTCACACCAGCAGCTGCCCATGGAGGAGTGACCCTTGACTTGGTAGCTTTGTGACTTTGTGACATGTGGGTTGGCCCTTGCAGAATCTCGTTCAAAACCCCACAAATGTCCGGGTCTTTCTGACACCTGCATATTTCAACCTTGCCCACATAAGTCCGTGTTCCTTTTCACTTCCTCTAATGCTTCTCATATCGGAGGGGATGAATCTCACATCCACAGCGCCATCCTAAGCGGAGTTCTGCCCTTCTGAGTTTGTTGAGCTCAAAAGAAAAGAAGCAGCGGTTCCACAGCGTCCCTCTTTGCATCTATGTCCAGGTATACTAGCTTTAGCCATCCAAGTACAGCACAGAAGATACACAGACATAAATCAATATCTCCATTTATTCAGCCTTGGCATCCTTTCTGCACAAAGCTCTGGAAACGTATGCCATAACGTCAAGGCACCCCGGCCTTTGGAAATTAAAAGGAAAAGGAAAAGCGAATAAATCCCGGAGTGAGATACAAATTCTCCCTTCTGTCAGGAACTAACTGATTAGAAAACTCTTTATAGGGTTAATTCAACCATTGCATTTTTATGTTGCTGTATATTTCAAAGCTTTTTTAAAAAAGCAAACAGAAACAAACCACCAGCACAATACCCGCGCCGTAAAACGTCTCGAGCCAGAAAATGCTAGATCATCCCACAGCTTGGAATGCAGACCCGATTTATTATTTATCGGCTTTTATTTCACAACACTATCTTTTCCTTTACAGTCTTGGCAAACGTCCTGCAGAACCTTCTCCAGAGCAAACCTATTATTTATAAACCGCAAGGTCTCCCCCCACCCGCCCCCCGGGTCTGTACTGCATGAGTTCCGGAACTAGCAAAATAATGTCATGGAAAATCTTGCTATTTTAGGAAGTGGGTCAGGAAAACAAGTATCCCAGTGCTCCTCGCACACCAGAGTTGGCGTGCGACTTCATGTACCGTAGTGATCCCCAATGCGGCGCCAGGGAATGGATTTTCATGGCACCCGTTTGCTTTTTCCCCAAAGCATCTCTTCTCCATGTGGCAAAGAGTTATACAGGATAATACAGAATAAAGAGGGAGTCCAGTGGCACCTATAAAACCAACCAAGTTTTATTCAAAGTGTACGCTTTCGTATGCAAAGCACACATCTTCAGACAAATGGAACGCTGACCACTGACTGCATACAGGTAACATCTGAACAGTTAACATCTGAACTGTTAAGGCCCTCTTTGGCTGAGTTCAGACTGGCAGTTTGCCCCGCTATAGCCACGTTTCAGCCATGTTTTACAAGCAAATTAAAGGGGCGTTCACACAGGCACATCTGCCTGGCGTTCCCCACCCATAGGCAACCCATGCTGTTCCGCTTCGCTCCCGCATTTAAAAGCTTCCTGGTAAAAGCGGTAGCAAATCCCTGAGAACCTGTTTATCCCGCTTCATTCCACTTCCGGGAAGTGTGAACGCCAACCTGGAAAGCCGGGAGCAACCCGCATTGTGCATAAGGCAGCAGGGATATGATTGGCTGTGCTCCTCTCTACTGCCCAATGCGGTGCCTGTGCAACAGGATACTCCCCAAATCGGCTGGATGTGCTTATGCGCATGAGCACATATGCGCTCATGCACACATAGCCAAATTACCAGGGAAAAGCCATTTACAGCCGCACCTCCGTGCCAGCAGTCTGAACACTCCCGCGCACCTTCTCCCGATATGCTTCCGCATCAGTCGGTGCAGTGTGACCGGGAAAACCCGGAACAAACTGACTTTTTTGCCACGGCTGGCTCCCATTTCAAACTGCCAGTCTGAACTTAGCCTTTGTTAACCTGAATAACAACAGCCAGCGTAATTCGACCCTATGGGACACTACCGCCATCAGCATTTTATCTTTTTATATGTATTTATGATTGCTATCTGTTGTATACGACGTTATTGCATTGTTTCAATGCATCTGTGTTTTAACATATTTTGGCCTACTGTAAGCCACCCTGAGCCTGCTACACAAGGAGGGTGAGATATAAATAGAATTAATAAAATAAATAATAAATAAAATTGAAATCTCCTCAAGGGTTATTTATGGAGGGGCAGCCGCTAGGAGGGGCCACTCAGAGCCAAGATGCACATGCAGAGCTGAGATTGGATTAGGTGGCCAGTAAGATCAATGGATGGCAGCAAATTAGCACATAAATGCAAGAGTTTTTATACTCAGAAATTAAACTTTGTTGGTCTTATAGAGGCCACTGGACTCAAGCTTGGTTCTCACATCTTTTGTAAACTCATTTATTATCTATACTAGCAGTAATAAGAACATAACATAAGAACATAAGAACATAAGAACATAAGAGAAGCCAATGTTGAATCAGGCCAATGGCCCATCTAGTCCAACACTCTGTCATACAGCGGCCAAAATATACCAGGTACCATCAGGAGGTCCACCAGTGGGGCCAGGACACTAGAAGCCCTCCCACTGCTGCCCCCTCCAGCACCAAGAATAGAGTGCATCACCTGCCCCAGACTGAGAGTTCCCATCTATACCCTGTGGCTAATAGCCACTGATGGACTTCTGCTCCATATGTTTATCTAATTCCCTCTTGAAACTGTCCATGCTTGTAGCAAATCCTTGAGAGCCTAAAACCAATACAATGAGCTCTAGAAAGATGTGACGTGTAATGAATGCATCAGCTGGAAGCAGGTTAAGTACATATTAGCAGTATTTAATAGAAAGGCACAAATGTGGAAGTAAAGACTCACATGCCTTATGTTACACAATAACTGGTGTCCAAGGTCACACAATGTGGGCCAGAAAATGGAGGACACAGGGCTCTATGATTTCTAGAATTGGGTGTTTGTATCCACTGGCTTTTTTTGTGATAACTTGGGCTGGTGTTGTCCCCCTCCCGTCCACCACGCTGACAGCTGTTTACTTGGCGGGTTTTTTTCTGTTCTGGGGAGGAGAGTGAAGACAGTAGCTGTGTTCACCGGAGCTAAACAACAGTCTTCTGACTAAAGTTTTGGCCGGCGCTGCCTCTGTGGGCAGGACTCAGGCAATGCAGCCAATGGATAGGAAAAGCTTCTGAGTGACACATCATGGAGCCAACTGATTTAGAGGCATGTGGAATGTTCAGAAAGTGCCACCCCACTACTCAATTATATATAAGGAGAGATGCCTACTTTATGCTATTTATATGTCCTACTTTATGTGCCATTCCAACCTTAGCTATATTTGTTGCTCTGTTTCTTGGGCATCTTGACTTTAATCAGCTCTTCCTGGCAACTAACCCCCTTCCACCTGCATGTAATATTTGAGGAAATCTGACTCAATGTATGTGAAGAAGTGTGCACACGCTGACCATATGTCTAATGGTAATCCCTATGACACTAAGAAGGACATCATAAACATACATTCACAATTGTGTATTTGTGCCTGTGCCTGCTGAATATATATGAGAAAGATTGAGAAACTGATCGAGAAACTGATGATCAAGGCAGACCAGAGACCAGAGATTATGTTAACATAACTGTTGCCACCACCTCTAAGTATTAGTTTACAACTAGCTAGCACTTTATGATATCAGATTGTTTTATATGAGTTTATATAGTTTACCTATGTTATAATTGTTTTTATGTTTTATCCTTTGTAAGCCACCCTGAGCCTGCTTTGGCAGGGAGCGTGAGTTATAAATTGAATAAATAAATAAATAACAAAGAAATGGTGCTAAAAGTCCAATCTGTATCAAAATTCAAGAGGGAACATTCCACACATTTTCTATATTGGTCTGTCTCCGGTCTTCTGAAAGGAAGGAAGATTGGAGTGTTGGTTCGATCCTTCAATGCGAAACGAGATAGCCGTTAGCTAGCACACTCGTTAGAAAATCTTCAAGGTCTTCTCATTTGGAACCACCCTTCTGGAGCAACAATTTGTACCTTTCTTGGACTTTCTGCACCACTCCTTTGTTAGTTATTTACACAACTGCAAATGTATCTTTATGATGTCCTTCTTCGTGTCATAGGAATTACCGTTAAACATACGGTTTGTTTCTTCATTCTTTATTCGGCATATAAGTTTTGATCTTATTCTTTATTCGGCATATAAATTTCGATTTAAAAAAAACTTATACCCAGAATAAAATTTTGTCGGTCTTAAAGGTGCCATTGGACTCAAACTTTGTCCTTTATATATTTAAGTTATCCACACATCATATTTACCTTATTAAATACTTTATTTTCTGTAAAATAAACCTCTTTTGTTCATCGCCATCTGTGTCTTCTCTGTCAGGTCAAGAATCTAAAAAAAAGGTAGTCTTTATTTACTTCACATACAAATACAGCCTTGGTCTAGCAGGCTTCCAAACAAGAGAACTTTAGGGAGCATATAACTTGCACACTACCAATATTTGATTTAAAGCTTGTGTCCCCTTTTTGGTTTGATTGTGGGCAGTTGGGGTGTGACAGACTTAAAGATCTGGAACCAGCAGAAAGTAAACACAGAACACTGCTGAGTCACATGACGGAGTGAGGAGGGGGCCATTTAGCTCAGAACCCTCAGTGATTGGTGTCTAACAGACCAAACAGTCAGTTTGGAATTGGCAGTTGAGAAGTACAAATATCCCTGACCAAGAAGAAATAAATTAAAATACCCCAAAGAGACTATTATAGATTTGTACAGAGGACTGGTCAGAAAAATTATCAGCAGCTCTGACCAGGCACAACATGTAGACCCTCACGGTACCGTCAGTATAAAGCTTGTATCCCCCTTTCTGTTTGATTGTGGGCAGTTGAGGGTATAAAGGCTGAGTTCAGACTGGCAGTTTGCTCCAGTAGCCAGTCATGGCAAAAAAGCCCCGGAATAAACTGTACCAGGTTTTCCTGTTCACACAGCCCAGGCTACTGCTGGAAGATATGGGGCGGAGCCGGGCGGGAGCGTTCAGACTGCTGCCCCAGAGACACACTGTATTCGGTGTTTCCCCATTAATTCGGCTGCGGGTGTATGGGTGTATGTGCGCATAAGCGCATTTTGCCGATTGGGGGAGGACCCCGCAGTGCCGGCACCACATTGGGCAGTAGAGCGGAGCATGGCCAATCATATCACTGCTGCCCAACGCGGGTTGCTCCTGGCTTTTCAGCTGCGCGTTCAGACTCCCCAGAAGCGGAGAAACACGCAATACACGCGGGCTTCTGGATTTGCTACCAGATTTATGAGGTATCTTTTTAATCCGGTGGTGAAGTGGAACAGCACAGGTTGGCTATGGGTGGGGGATGCCAGGCAGATGTGCCTGTGTGAACGCCCAGTTTACTCCGGGATTGAATCGTCGCTGGCCCGGGTCCCTACCCGGGGCAAATTGCCAGTCTGAACTCAGCCAAAGAATGTCTAGGAGATGTCAGAATGGGTAGACTGAATATTCTTCAGTCCAGAAAGCAGTTGCCTCAGAACCTCTCTCCAACCTTACCCCATAGCTGCCACAATAAAAGTGTGAGGCCTAACAAGAAAGTCATCCATTTCTTTTCACCTCAGTTTGCCATCTCTTACAATGGTAATTGCAGTCACTGTGTCCACAACCTTGGCAGAAGGAAATAACACATCCCCCATGATCTTTGTGACATTACATTTTTAAAGAATTATTAAGTAATGTTTTGGCCGCTCAAATGGAATTGAATCTGCGGCTTCAGTCTGCAGAGGGGGGGGGAGGCAAGGAAGAGAGAGCGAAAGGAAGGAAGATGGCTCCTCGATAAGTGGTACAAGCCATAAAATACATCCCGACTCGCAAATCACTCAGTAATCATTTTTATAAAACCTAATAAGCCATGTCCAATGATGGCAGGAGAGGTACTTCCGAGCGACTGGAAGTCCTCGGCCTGTACCTGTCAGAGATCGCCTCCAGTGAACAAGAAACTGCTGTGGAGGGACTACGGCCTACTGAAGAACCGTTTTATTACTGGCTATTATTGGAATGTTAAATTTCCTCTCTCTGACAAGGTGGCATTATCATACTTGGGGGAAATATATAATCCAGGCTGGCAAAGGAGGGAATTTGGACAGGTCGACTGTATTTAAGAAAAAGCTGAACCCTCACAAAATTTGCTACTCGTACACCCTGGCAGGAAAGTTCCGTCAGCTTGACACCTTTCCTTCCCCTTCCCCTGATACATGTATCACCTGCAGCCTCCAGTTGCTGATAATCATTTCCGTTCTTATCCTCTTTATGGGAGAAAGAGTTTTGGCAAAGGGCTGGCCCACTTTCTAGTCTGACAGACTTAAGAACATAAGAGAAGCCATGTTGGATCGGGCCAATGGCCCATCCAGTCCAACACTCTGTGTTACACAGTGGCCAAAACCCATAGGCCATCAGGAGGTCCATCAGCTGGGCCAGAACCCTAGAAGCTCTCCCACTGTTGCCCCCCAAGCTTTAAGAAGCATCACTGCCCCAGACATCATAACATAAGAAAAGCCATGTTGGATCAGACCAATGGCTCATCTAGACCAACATTCTGTTCCACACAACTGCCAAAATCCAGGGGGCATCAGAAGGACCACCAGCAGGGCCAGAACCCCAGAAGCCCTCCCACTGTAGCCCCCCAAGCACCAAGAATACAGAGCATCATTGCCCCAGACAGAGTGTTCCATCTAATAGCCACTGGTGGACCTCTTCTCTGCTCTTCTTAGTGGTGGTGTCTAACATAACCTGTGTAGGAACAAGGGACCCCTGATAGGGTTGCCAACTTTGGGAAGGGAAATACTGGGAGATTTGGGAGTGGAGCTTGGTGAGGTGGAGTTTGTGGAGGGGAGGAAGCTCAGTAGGGATTTGGTGCCACCGAGTCTAACTTCTGAAGCCGCCATTTTCTCCAGGGGAACTGATCTACCAAGTCTGGAGATCAGTTGTAATTCTGGGAGATCTTCCAGACCATAACACCCTAGAAGCTAGAAAGAACACGGGAGGTGGTAGTTCCACTCTATTCTGCTATGGTCAGGCCTCACCGGGAGTACTGTGTCCAGTTTTGGGCACCACATTTTAGGAAGGATGTTGACAAACTCCAGAAGAGGTCAACAAGATGGTAAGAGGATTGGAATCCAAGTCTTACGAGGAAAGGCTAAAAGAGTTGGGTATGTTTAGCCTGGGAAAGAGAAGGCTTAGAGGGGACATGATGGCAGTCATGTAGAAGATGGAGCAGATCTATTCTCTCTTGCTCCGGATTGCAAGACTAGATCTAATGCATGGAAATTACAAGGGAGTCGATACCAGCTAAATATCAGGAGAAACTTCCTAACTATAGGAGTGGTTGAGCCGTGGAATCAACTGCCTCGGGAGGTGGTGGATGCTCCTTCACTGGGTGTTTTCAAGTGGAGGCTGGACGACCATCTTTCAGGTATGTTGTAGGGCTCTCTTTTGGCTCTGCTCCTGCAGAGTGCAGGGGGTTGGACTAAATGACCTGCAAGGTCCCTTCCAACATTCTATGATTCTATGAGAAAGCCTCTAATGAATAGTCAATTGAGAATCACAATAATTAGACATTGCAATAAAGTTGCTCTGCTTGGGAAGAGAGAATGTGTGTGTTTGAAATGGTTAAATCCCAGGCATCTTAGTTTCTCGAACTGGTTATGACTCAAGAAGGACTTGAATCTTTTTGCATGATCTTGAGATGAACATTTGCAGAAATCCATCAGCACCGGAATCAGAAGGATGACCTTAAGCATCAAGTATAGCGGCTAGTATGTCTCGGGAATCTATCACATTCAATACATGCAATTAAAGCCCATTTTCGGGTTTTGATCATTTTTGTTAAATTGCTGTTAAGTTCACAGCCCATCCTCACACAGTTATTTTTGTGCAGTGTGACGGTACGGTGCATGGATGGCATACACAGCAGAGGACGGCTTCTTCCGCTTGTTTGAACTCGCAGCATCAGTTTTACATTCTCTCATTCTTCTGTTAATATGAAAAGCTAGATTTAATGATCACAGGTTATTTTGAAAAGCTACTAGCCAGATGACAAATTCTGCTACAGGCGGTGAAAATCATATTCTTTGAAAGATAAATTTATTCTACTCTTCTCACTGTTTAAATTACTTTTTTTTCCACTCTGGGGGGGGGAAATCCCTTTCATTAGAACAATGGCATAATTTGATTTGATACCTGGGCCTGGTGGGAAATTCCCCACCCCTAGCCCAATCTACTGTCAAGAAGAAGAAAAAGAGGAGGAGGAGGAAATTGGATTTATACCCTGCCTTTCACTACTCAAAGGAGTCTCAGAGCAGCTGACAAACTCCTTTCCCTTCCCCTCCCCACAACAGACACCCTGTGAGGTAGGTGGGGCCGAGAGAGCTCTGACAGAAACTGCTCTGTTTCAAGAACAGCTGTGCCAGAACTATGGCTTGCCCAAGGTCATCCAGCAGGTGCAAGTGGAGGAGTGGGGAATCAAACCTGGTTCTCCCAGATTAGAGTCCGTGCACATAATCACTACACCAAACTGGTTCCAAGCAGCGGAAGGAAAAAGGGCTTGAGTGATACACTAGGAATTTCCCATAGTCTCTATGGTCTTTACCACAGAGATTAGGGGAAATCCTTACGGCATCACCTGGAAGTGACATCACACCCTCCCCAAACTCCACCCTCCTCAGGCACCACCATTCTAAATTACTAGGCATAAACCTAGGCAGTTTGGGGAGCCCTGAGGTCCAGTTCAAGGTACCGCTATTTAATCTTGGAATCCCTAAGCAGCCTGGGGACCTGAAGGACCACAATGACCCATTCCCAGTGCCCTCTCCTTTCTCATGCCCTGCTCTCTCTCATCTTTGCCCAAACCCTGTTAACAACTGATGTTTGGATGAGGGAAACAAACTCTTTGCAGACATTCCGTGGTGTAATGCAAGGTGGAGTCATGACTGTCCGCTAATATTTCTAAGGCAACCAAAATGCAACCAAACAGTTACAGTATTGCTCCATCTCTTGGGAGTTCGGCTGCCATTTTGGATGTCAGAGAATGAGGCATATGTACCCCATGGGGTCTGCACAAGCACTCTGCTGGTGATTCTTTGGGGTGTGTCCTTTAACATAAGGTTCGTGAGAGGGGGGAAAAACCCTCTGCATTCCTCAAGACCCCCCAAATGGGCAATACATCATGAGCACTTCATGCCTGTGTATCATCTTAGTTATTATCAATATTAGGGAAAATATGAGTTGTTATTAATATGCAATCAGCTAAGGGAGCGATCACCAGTTTATACAGAGGTCTCGCCCTTCCCAGGGATACCAGTAACAGACATGGAGTCTGTTTTTGGTTAGAATCAAGTTCTTGTACTGTAAATCTTCTTCACACACAAACAATACACATTCACATACCAACAATATTCAGATCTAAGAAAATAAAGATAGAGATATCAGCATGGTTACATGAGCAGGAATTTGTTGTTTGGGGCAATAGTTACCTGTCCTTGCTGGATGATCCATTCCAATGGAAGAAGGGAGGGAAGAATTGAAAATGGGGCACGTGTCCTGGACCGGCAGGCAACACATGGAACTCTAGCTGCAGAGCTAGAGTTAAAGATGGAGGGAGGGTATTGGGATAGCAAGCTGGACGTAAGAGGGACAAAGCTTAGATAGGGGTGGTAGAGGAGAGAGAGCACGTGGTCGAGGATCCTCCTTTTTATGTGGGGTGTGTGGGGGCTGGCCACATCCCCTTGTCACACCTCCTGGTTAGTCCGTCCCTGAAAACATAGTATTGGCTGGAAGGAATAGGGGAGGGGAGCTAAGGAGTGGTCAATATTGAGAACTAGAAACTTAGACTGGAGACTGGAACCTGGGTGCAGGTAAGATGAGTCATCGGACTAAGGCTATTGTCTCTTGATAGCCCTAGGTGGCTCATTGAGGGGCGAGTGATTAGTTGCCAAACAACCAGGAATAGAATCTCTGAGCTACATGCAGCTTTGCAGATTGATGGAGGAGGGGGAGAGGGGTTGTCTGCATGTGTTGGAGGGGGCTTCTAATGGCGTTTGGAGTCCTTTGTCCTTGTGCTTTGGCATGGCATGGCGTCTGGTGCTTTGCACATACTAGGGAACCGATCCATCTCCCATCAGGTAAAAGGGCTGGTAACCTTGGAGAGCCACTGGACCAGCAACGCAGAAAGGAAGGTGTCCTTCTCTCAAGGGTGCAGTCTCAACTGGCATCATAGTGGGTTACCATGCTGTACAGTTCCTTAAGCATACTTTGCACAGTCCATATTTTATTATAGTCCATGTAAGGCATTAAATGCCGTGCAGGGCAACACCTGGCTCCATTTGTACCGCTTTCATTATCCACACAAAAGCGAAGGTTATTGATTCTAATGTCATACAAAATGTTGTTTTCAGCAGAGATTTGCATTGAAGCAATCAGTGACTATTAACTCTCAATTTAGTTCCTTGTTATATTTCCTATATGACCCCTGTAGAGCACTGAGATCTACAAATCAACACCTTTTGGTAGTCCCTGGCCCCAGGGATGTCCTACCTGGTGAAATGAGCTCCCCTATGAGATCAGGGCTCTGCAGGATTTATTACAATTCCACAGGGCCTGCAAGACGGAGCTCTTCCACCGGGCTTTTGGTTGAGGCAGTGGGCGCGCCCCCTTCTTTTGGTTGGTCTCCCATCAGTGTCCTGGATTTGAACAGCCACCTGGGAACTACACTATTGATCCATCTAAGCCAGTTTGAGCCAGTTTGGTGTAGTGGTTAAGTGCACGGACTCTAATCTGGGAGAACCAGGTTTGATTCCCTACTCCTCCACTTGCACCTGACAGATGACCTTGGGCAAGCCATAGTTCTGACAAGAGCTGTCCTTGAAAAAAAGCAGTTTCTGTCAGAGCTCTCTCAGCCCCACCTACCTCACAGGGTGTCTGTTGTGGGGAGGGGAAGGGAAAGGAGTTTGTAAGCCACTCTGAGACACCTTTGGGTTGTGAAGGGCGGGGTATAAATCCAATCTCCTCCTCCTCCTCCTCCTCCTCCTCCTCCTCTTCTTCTTCTTCTTCTTCTTCTTCTTCTTCTTCTTCTTCTTCTTAGCTACTGAGTCATCTATTAGATCCTGCACAGTATTTTTATGATTTTATGATTACTGTATTGTTTAAATCTTGTTGTTTTAAATTGGTTTTCCTTCTTATTGCATCTTGTCTTAACGCTGATGGAACACACGTGAGCCTGCTTGCAGGGAGGGTGAGAAGCAAGTTCAATAAAATAAAAATAAAGAAAATCATGTTCCCCCCCCCAATATTTTTAATTGATTTGCTGTTCGCCATTGAGGACTACCACAAAAGCAGTTTATACAATATTTTCAAGAAATGTTTATTCCCCTTGTTCAGATGGGGACCGCAGACTGTGAGATCGCACCTGGCTAAAGCCCTCTGGGGAATTCATGGCAAAGATTAGATTACAGGTACAGATTTCCTGTTTCATAACTCAGGCTTGAAGACAATCTGTTACAGCAGTAACCGAGAGGCATGAAGTCCAGGAAATCTAAATGCCTGACATGCATTGTTCGCATCATTCTCCATCCCCTGTAAACCTCCACCACTGTTGTGACAGGCATAAGGAGGTACCTTCCCGGGGAATTACCAACCTCCAGCCCCAATTTCCCATCCCTGAGAAATCGAGGGAAGGGAGGAAAAAATGCCCAAAAGATAGTGACACTCTAGGAAGTTTGCACAGTCTCTATGGTAAGGACCATAGATGCTCGGGGAGCCAGCCTGATAGGTCGCCTGGTAGTGACATCACATCCTCCTTCAAACTCCACCCTCCATGGTCACAGTCCCCCAAATCTCCCAGCATTTGCCAAGGCAGTATTGGGAACAAGTGGTTCCCCAATTGTCATACCTGTAGTGGCTCTGGATTTCTAAAAGGTTAGACTAACAGCTTCTTTATAGGGTCAGAAATGCTCTTACTTTTAAATTCTAGGGCACCAGTGAGATGCAAAGGATAGAGTGTCAGTCTTTGAGAATGCTAATCACCATTTCTGATCCTATCGTTATGTGGTGTGCCGCTAAGCAAGGCCTCACGAGGGACATCGAAGCCAATCTTGCAATAATGAGAAGCTGATGAGCCGCCTTTGGAAGTGATGTCATCAACAGCTGTCTAAATAAAGAAGCTGTCACAAAGAACCGGGGCCAATCAAGGAATCGCGGGAGCTTCCAGCATGTCTCCCTTCCCCCAAAAGATCCAGAGGCTGCTATGTGTGTGTGTTAAGAGCTATCAAGTCACAGGCGATTTATGGTCCATTGTGCATCTGGCATCCCCTCCACGTTTTCTCAGCCCTCGACCTGGTTCTCCCTTGCCTCAGAATATCTGTTTTCATCGCGTCACCTCAGACCCTGGCTTCTGCATTGGCTAGTGTCAGCTTGCCGCCTATTTTGTTTTCAATGCTTGTTCCTGCATTGGTATGCAGATTTTCCTGTGTCAGTACTTGCCTCTGCGGTCATTAGCCACCTGAGCCAAGTGATTAATGGTGAAGTAAAAACTACAGAGGGGGGAAATAGGGGTGGGGGGACTGATGGAGATCAATGAAGCCGTGTCAAGTTGCCTGCTTCTTATTCCCTTCGAATCGGAAGCAGAGGAAGGAAAAGGTGCTGCTCAAAACCACATTCAGATACCCTGGGTCAATGCCGTAGTGGCTGCAAAGTCACCCCTGAACAGCCGTAAATCTGCATAGCGACCCTGGAATTCCTTGGTGGTCTCCCAGCCAAGTTCTAACCAGGTCCAGTTCTGCTTAGCTTCCCCGATCTGACGAGATAGGGCTGGTTCAGGCCAACCAGGTCAGTGCAGAGCAGCTAGTTGGAGGATTTCAAGGCACTGGCAATGGCCAACAGTGGGTCAACCTGCTTTCAGACCCTGGTGGGATACACCCACATCCTGTGATCCCATAAGTCTTTCTTTCCTGTTCAGACAAGACTTGAGCACCGGGCTGACAGCACTCCAAGGGCCAGGGCTGTGCCCTCGAAGCCCATAACCGAGAATACGTGATTCTAATGGGGATGCATTCACTCATCACTCTCATTGGCTTTCTACATTCCTTTACAGTTTGGTGTAGTGGTTAGGTGTGCGGACTCTAATCTGGGAGAAACAGGTTTGATTCCCCACTCCTCCACTTGCCCCTAGCTGGATGACCTTGGGCAAGCCATAGTTCTGACAAGAGCTGTCCTTGAAAGGGCAGTTCTGGAAAGAGCTCTCTCAGCCCCACCTGCCTCACAGGGTGTCTGTTGTGGGGAAGGGAAGGGAAAGGAGTTTGTAAGCCGCTCTGAGACTCTTTTGGGTAGTGACTCCTTCTCTTCTCTTCTCTTCTCTTCTCTTCTCTTCTCTTCTCTTCTTCTTCTCTTCTCTTCTCTTCTCTTCTCTTCTCTTCTCTTCTCTTCAACATTTAAAGAAATCAGAGGCTGAAGGTGAAGGTTTCCCTTGCTCGAAACCCAGTCAAATCCAACCCTAGGGGGTGGTGCTCATCTCAGTTTCCATGCCAAACAGCCGGCGTTGTGCAAATACATTTCCGTGGTCACGTGGCCAGCATGACTAAATGCCGAGGTGCACAGAATGCTGTTACCTTCCCACCAAAGCGGGAAGGTATTTATCTACTTGCAATTTCTTGCTTTTGAACTGCTAGGTTGGCAGGAGCTGGGGCCAGAGACGGGAGCTCACTCTGTCACGTAAACAGGAACTGAAGAAACATTCACATTATTTTACAAATTAATGGCTAATAATGAGAAAGGCCAGGGTGCTTTTTTGGGGAAAAGAAGTGCCAGAACTCTCAAGAGGGAAATGAAATTTTCGGTCTGTATACTGAAAACTCATGAGCTTTTAAACATTTTAGGAATAATCTGGTTGAATATGTTCAGGAACTCTGTTCCGGCATGTTCCCCCAGAAAAAAAGCCCCAAGAAAGGCATTTATAGAAAGGACCAGTTTTCACTCTTGGACTCTTTCACTCTTGGACTGATAACCCAGCATACAAAGTTTTGTTAGGAAAGAAACTTTGGCATCAAGGACAGTGCAACTCTGCTAATTTTGAGACCTGGCTTTCAGCACAGTTAAAGGCAATTCTCGCTTTTGGCTTATCTCCTGGCTACAGTCGACCTGAAAAAGTCGAAACAAAATGCGGCAGGTTCAGTAGCACCTTTTCCCTTGTCATGAGAGAAATCCTCCAGAATGATGGGAATGCTTCCCCCTAAGTTTTGTTCCCCATATTTCCCGTGTTTTAACGGCTAATGTAAGATGCCCCAGATAGATGCTCTAACTTCAGGAGCAAAGCTCAGTTACTGGTATTAAAGGACTTCACCGCCAATGGATATCCCGATGGCCAAGAGAACAGATGGCTTTAAAAGTGGGTTAGACCGATTCGTAAATGATAGATCCATCAGTGGCTACTAGCCAGAGCATTAAACCTCAAAATACCAGTGCTACGAGGCAATATGGAGGGAAGGCAGCCTGGCATCGCCTGGGGTCATGGGAGAAAAGGACCAGAGGCCTAACATCCAAATCACAAGATGTCATCGTCCTGCTGTACACTGCATTGGTCAGGCCGCACCTGGAGTCTTGTGTGCAGTTCTGGAGGCCTCACTTCAGAAAGGATGTGGACGGAATGGAGTGGGTGCAGAGGAGAGCGATGAAGATGATCGGGGGCCTGCAGACCAAGAAGGCCTACAAGAAAAGGTTGAGGGACTTGGGGATGTTCAGTCTGGAGAAGAGGAGGTGGAGGGGGGACAGGATGGCTCTCTTGAAGTATCCGAAGGGCTGTCCCTTAAAGGAGGACAGGGAGCTGTTCCTGTTGGCAGCAGAGGAGAGGCCTCCCAATCATGGGTTTAAATTAAGGATTTCTCCATTAAAGGAGAAACGACAGCTGAGAGGTGACATGATCGAGGTTTATAAGATTATGAATGGGATTGAGCAGGTTGAGAAAGAAGTACTTTTCTCCCTTTCTCACAATACAAGAACTCGTGGGCACTCCATGAAATTGCTGAGCAGTCGGGTTAGAACAGATAAAAGGAAGTCCTTCTTCACCCAAAGAGTGATGAACACATGGAATTCACTGCCACAAGAGGTGGTGGCAGCTGCAAGCATGGACAGTTTCAAGAGGGAATTAGATAAACATATGGAGCAGAAGTCCATCCGTGGCTATTAGCCACAGGGTATAGATGGGAACTCTCAGTCTGGGGCAGGTGATGCCCTCTATTCTTGGTGCTGGAGGGGGCAGCAGTGGGAGGGCTTCTAGTGTCCTGGCCCCCCTGCTGGACCTCCTGATGGCACCTGGTATTTTTGGCCGCTGTATGACAGAGTGTTGGACTAGATGGGCCATTGGCCTGATTCAACATTGGCTTCTCTTATGTTCTTATGTATGTTCTTATGTTTGACTGTTGCGCTCCATCTATAGAACTATCTCATCATCTTACATTTGTTGTGCTGTTCTCTGGTTTTCTGTTTCAGCTTTCATCTAGTAAAGCGATGGCAAACCAAGGCAGCATAATCAAAAGTAGAGACATCACCCTGCCGGCAAAAGTCCATATGGTCAAAGCGATGGTATTCCCAGTAGTAATGTATGGCTGCAAGAGTCGGACCATAAGGAAGGCCGAGTGCCGAAGAATAGATTCTTTTGAACTATGGTGCTGGAGAAGACTCTTGAGAGTCCCTTGGACTGCAAGGAGATTGAATCACTCAATCCTAAAAGAGATCAACCCTGACTGTTCCCTGGAAGGCCAGATCCTGAAGCTGAAGCTCAAATAATTGGGCCACCAAATGAGAAGGGAGCACTCCCTGGAGAAGACCCCAATGCTGGGAAAGACTGAAGGTCAAAGAAGGAGAAGGGGACGACAAAGGATGAGATGGTTAGACAGCATCATCGATGCAATGAACATGAAATTGAGCAAACTCCGGAGAACGGCAGAAGACAGGAGGGCCTGGGGTGATGTGGTCTATGGGGTCGCAAAGAGTCGTACTCGACTGTGCGACTGAACAACAACAGTAAAGGAGAAATCAGTTGAAACTCCTATATCTGAATCTAATTTTAAAGCTGTTTTCAAATACGTCTGAAGTATCTGAAGATGTGAGAAGTGACTCAGGAAAATTCCTCCCCTGCCACAAATTTTGTTAGTCTTTCAGGTGTAGTTTGGTGTAGTGGTTAAGTGGGCGGCCTCTAATCTGGGAGAACCGGGTTTGACTCCCCACTCCTCCACTTGCACCTGGCTGGGTGACCTGGGGCAAGCCAGAGTTCTGGCACAGCTGCCCTTGAAAAAGAGCTCTCTGTTGTGTGGAGGGGAAGGGAAGGGAGTTTGTAAGCTGCTCTGAGACACCTTTGGGTAGTGAAGGGTGGGGTATAAATCCAATCTCCTCCTCCTCCTCCTCCTCCTCCTCTTCTTCTTCTTTTTCTTCTAAGAGCAGTTTCTGTCAGAGCTCTCTCAGCCCCACCTACCTCATAGGGTGTCTGTTGTGGGGAGGGGAAGGGAAGGGAATTTGTAAGCCACTCTGAGACACCTTTGGGTAGTGAAGGGCGGGGTATAAATCCAATCTCCTCCTCCTCCTCCTCCTCCTCCTCCTCCTCCTCCTCCTCCTTCTTCTTCTTCTTCTTCTTCTTCTTCTTCTTCTTCTTCTTCTTCTTGCAGTTTCTGTCAGAGCTCTCTCAGCCCCACCTACCTCACAGGGTGTCTGTTGTGGGGAGGGGAAGGGAATGGAGTTTGTAAGCTGCTCTGAGACACCTTTGGGTAGTGAAGGGCGGGGTATATATCCAATCTCTTCTTCTTCTTCTTTTTCTTCTTCTTCTTTTTCTTCTTCTTCTTCTTCTTCTTCAAAGAGCAGTTTCTGTCAGAGCTCTCTCAGTCCCACCTACCTCATGGGGTGTCTGTTGTGGGGAGGGGAAGGGAAGGGAGTTTGTAAGCCACTCTGAGATTCCCTTGGGTAATGAAGGGTGGGGTATAAATCCAATCTCCTCCTCCTCCTCCTCCTCCTCCTTCTTCTTCCTCCTGGAGTCTTGCTTTTTTCTACAGATGAAGTTCAGTGTAATAATGCCAAGATTTGAAGACCACGGTACACCCAAAAAGAATGAGACATTTGAAATGACATAGATTGTTTACATGCATGCAGAAAAATGGGTGAACCTATAGTGCATTGTGCCACAGAGCTAAAACCTCTGAGCAAGACCTCTGCTTTGGGGACTTGGGCAGATGCTTCAAAATTATATGTGACATTAGGGAGAATGCAAAAAGGAAAAAAAAAAACTGTTGCAGGAAGAGGATCTCACCCTGGAAAAAACAACAACCGGGAAGCTAGAATATTACAGTTTTTTGGCAATAGGCTATTATTTTTACTTTTATTCTGGCATGTCCTTTACATGCTTGAGCCCTAATTTATTACACTTACTAGCATTGTTAATAATGGTGGCAGTAGCCAGCATATAATCACATATTTATCCTTATATTCCTATGTCAATAATCACTTTGTGAGCTCTTGTGCACTTAACGTATTATTGAAGGCTTTCCCCATCGATTGCAGATAGTTCTAGGTGGTCAGCTGTCTGTGTCTGTCTGAAGCGGCAGAACAAATTGAAAGTCCAGTTGGCACCTTATTTATTTGTTTGTTTGTTTATCAAATTTATACACCGCCCTCCCCGCAAAGTAGGCTCAGGGCGGCTTCCATGCAAACATAGGTAAAGGTAAAGGTTCCCTTGCTCAAAAGCCAGTCGAATCCGACTCTAGGGTTGCGGTGCTCATCTCCGTTTCAAAGCCGAAGAGCCAGCGCTGTCCGAAGACGTTTCCATGGTCATGTGGCCGGCATGACTAAACACCAAGGTGCATGGAACGCTGTTACCTTCCCACTGAAGTGGTACCTATTTATCTACTTGCAATTTCTTGCTTTCGAACTGCTAGGTTGGCAGGAGCTGGAACTAGAGACAGGAGCTCACCCCGTCATGCGGCACTCATGGGTCTTGAACTGCTGAACTACTGACCTTCCACAGCCTGCAGTTCAGCATCTTAACCACTTGAGCCACCGCAGCAAACATAAATACCATTAAAATCATACAACCATTTAGAACACAACAGATAAAATACAAATGCAAGGTGCTGGCAACAGTTAAAAGCTTAACTTAGACGGCTCATGTTCAAGATGAATGACCACCTCCCAGATATTTTCAGATGTTCTTCTGCTCAAAATTTTGTATGGCATCGGCTCAGCGTCAAGGCCATGGGCCAGGGCCCAATGTTAAAACACGAGCCAGGGCTCGACGACAGCGGTAGCCCCTAATTAAATGCCTGGCGGAAGAGCTCCGTCTTGCAGGCCCTTTTTCAGAAGTGTGCATGCACATGAAAGCCCATGCCTTGAATAAACCTTTGTTGGTCTTCCAGGTGCCCCACTGGACTCTAAATTTGTTCCCATTAATTGCAATAGTCTATCCTCCACTGATTCAAAAGCAATGGGTGACTGCTTCCATTGCTTTCCCTCAAAATGTATTTATTATTTATTTATTACTTTCAATTTATATCCCGCCTCGCTGGGCAAGCCGGCTCAAGGCGGCAAAAGCCCCTCCTCCTATTCCAACTGTCTGCCGCTACCATCTCCAATTGTTAAAAGTTGCATGGTAAAGTGGGGGCGGAAGACAGGAGAGCCTGGCATGATCTGGTCCATGGGGTCACAAAGAGTCGGACTCGACTGTGCGACTGAACAACAACGACAAAGAGGGGGCGAGCAGTTTGAGATTTTTCAGTTGAGACTTACTGCTTGGATGTTTTTGTGTGCCTGCATTATCTGCCCATGAACTCAGCTAACGTTGCGATCAGCGCTTGTGGTGGAATAGTTGCCACTGATTGCACAGCTACAAAAAGCAAGCAGTACAGTCTGGGGTCAGTGCTCAGGGTTCCTTCTAAGCTTGAGTTAGTGTGAGCTAGGTCACAGTTTTTTAGCCTCCGGCTCACACATTCTTGTCTCAGCTCAGGGAGGATGGTTCCAGAGCAAACTCATTTATGTGGTAGCCAAATCACCTGCTCACAACTTTAATGCCAGTAGCTCACCACGTAGAATTTTTGCTCACAGGGCTCCATAGCTTAAAAGGTAAAGGTAAAGGTTCTCTTGCTCGAAAGCCAGTCAAATCCAACTCTCGGGTTGCGGTGCTCATCTCTGTTTCAAAGCCGAAGAGCCAGTGCTGTCCGAAGACATTTCTGTAGAATCAGTGCTTTAGAGGATTTGTCCGACAGTGGAAAACCAACGGTGGGATGAACTGCAAAGAGGATTTGTCCGACAGTGGGGAACCAAAGGTGGGATGAACTGCAAAGAAATCCGGACTTCCAACAGGAATTCCAATACATGACCGCTTCTTTCTGTGGGGAGAAACAGAACTTTAGGGAAAGGGGGATCAAGTTAAAAAAAAACCAGAACCCTGAGAATATTTTAACTCAACATCTCCATCACAATATTAGGAATCGCTAAGCAGACACACAAGCTCTGAACCCTCAAGACAGAAATATGAGCATCGCGCCTAAAAACAAGGCAGGGCTCGGGAACAAAAATCTGATTTTGCCCGCCCGCAGTAGGTGTTTACATTCAAATTGCTGATGAAGTGAAATTTCCTCCAGCAATTTTCTTTTGAAGACGTCAGACCATCCTGCTGAATTCCACAGAGAGCTGAACTTCCAGCGTTTAAGGTTATGGAACGAGACGGCGGAGAGTCACGCTCTCTCGAGACGGAAGATTGTAATTACAAGCAATGTGAAGGATCCTGCTTGACCTTTAAAAATATTGACATGTCTCCCGTTATAAATGTGTTTGCGAAAACCGCAAATCCTGCACTCATTAAATATTGAAGAGCGCGCAGTGTCTACTCATTTTAATCTCACTTTTCGGCTTCCCCTCTCCGCTCCACTCCTGATTTTTGACCACATCTAAATGTGGCTGGATATATTATGTATGCCCCGGACGAGAAAATAGAATTCCCTCTTCCAATAACAAATTATAATGCCAAGCCTTACTAAATAAGATTTATTAGACTCACGTGAGAGGAACGGTAGCTATATTTCTCTGCCCTCATTCCTTTGACCCTAAAAGTACGTTTCGGTCGCAAGACAATCTCCTTTACTCAACCTGACGTCTATATCACAGTAAACAAGAAGATATTACGGGAGCAAACAGATATACATACGGTCATGAAATGTTGCCTCGTCCTCTTTATCATAAAAGTCTTTATCTTTTAAAATTCTCAGTGATGCTTTGGAAACATGTACATTTCTCAAGTGGAGAACATCTACTTCAGTCCTTCTGAGAAAAAAAACCATCCAGGTGGGTAGCCACGTGTCAAGTAAACCTGCCATAGCTGCGGAGGCGGGGGAGGAGAGGAGAGACATTTTTCACGGCTCTGGAATGCGGGAGTAACACCAAGTCTCCGGAGCCTCTAATTTACTGCATCTATGCCGTGTCTTATCTAAACGGCCGGGCCTTGGGTCTCAGGCCTCTTCGGCCTCTTGCAGACATATCTGGTGGCTGTTAATTTTCCTTCTTGCTGCGTGCAGGAACTGTAACTATTGGCTTGTAGTGGGGTGGGGGCATTTCACGGGGGCTATAACTGATGCTGTTCTGTATCTCCCAGTATCACTGACAATGGAGGTGTTCATGTTGCTCCAGCTTAATCTTAATAAACGCTATCTTCTTATGAAGCCTGGTGTTTGACTGACTATCTGGAGATCTTGACACCACATTGGTCTGAAGCAAGTTTGAGTCCAGTGGGCACTTTTAAGACAAACAAAGTGTAATTCTGGGTATAAGCTTCCCTGTGCGTGCACTACTCTTCAGATATATCAGAAAAGAAACAACTCACTAGAGATCCTTTTAAGTGGTGGTGTCTTTCATAATCCCCTAACTCAGGGTAAAGTATTGGCCAGGTTTCACTGAGGTTGCGTCTAGAGCGCTCTCACCCTCCAATGTTGAGAACCAGTTTGGTGTAGTGGTTAGGAGCGCAGACTCTAATCTGGGAGAACCAGGTTTGATTCTCCACTCCTCCACATGCAGCTGCTGGCGTGACCCTGGGTCGGTCACAAGTCCTCTCAGAGGTATTCTCTCAAGAGCAGTTCTCAAAAGAGCTCTGTCAGCCTCACCTACCTCTGAGAGGAAGGGAAGGAGACTGTAAGCCACTCTGAAATTCTTTTTTTTTTTAAACAAAATTTTTATTGGGATACACTCAACATTTCCAATTACGTTACCAATACAATTTTGAAAAAGAAAATCCCCATCCCAACCCCCCACCCCCCAATAGGCTTCCAACACTGCTAATAACAAACAAAAAAAATTATAAGGTAATCAAGCTTAGACTTAAATGCATCGACAAACCAGGTAACACATTTCAATTATATATAACCTCTACAATTTCAACATATTTTCAAATAACAGTACATACAGTTCAAAATTCATTTCACTTCTCGTTCAATATCCATACGTATCCAAGTTATATATTTTCCCCTTCATTCTATATTCAGTTTCTAGATACAGTTTCAATCCTTCCCAGTCTTTTAAGTACTGTTCTGCCATTTGTCCATTTAATTTCTTTGTCATTTTGTCCATTTCCGCTAAAAATAACAATTTTCTCAACCAATCATGTTTATCTGGCACCTTCTCCATTTTCCATTGCTGAGCAAAGGCCATTCTCGCCGACGTAATCACGTACCATAACAATGTCCTTTTTTCTTGTGGAATTTTTTCCATTGTCAAACCAAGGAGAAGAAGTTCTGGCTTTCTCTCAATTGGGATTTTTAATATCTTCTGCATCACACAGTGTATATTAGACCAGTATGCTTTCACTTTATCACACGACCACCACATATGGTAAAAAGAACCCTCCATTTTTTTACATTTCCAACATTTGTTACTCAAGTTCTTATCCATACTAATATTAGCAATCTTTTTTGGTGTCATGTACCATCTATACATCATCTTATAACAATTTTCTTTTACATTAATACAGGTAGACATTTTAAAAGATCTTTTCCACAAAAATTCCCATGATTCCATAGAAATTTCTTTGTTCATATTTATGGCCCACTTTATCATTTGTTCTTTAACAGTTTCATCCAAAGTATATACAGTCAACAAGGTTTTATACATCTTTGATATCATTTTCCGTTCACCTTTCAACCATATATTTTCAAAGTCATCATTTACAGCTCTAAAACCAAACTCTTTACAATCTTTTTTATAAATGTCCCTTATTTGACAATATTGTAGCCAACCATACTCAAATTCTAGTTCATTATTTGGCTTTAAAACATATTTTTTCCCTTCTTTTTGCAACAATTCATGATATTTCAACCAGTCATTACCTTTATAATCTGAAAACCGATGTATAACTGCTGCTGGAACAATCCACAGAGGCCTCTCATCCGAGATTTTATCCCTGTACCTGGTCCATGCATCAAACAATGTCCTCCTTACATAATGATGCTTAAACATAGAATCGACTTTATTTTTCCCATACCAAAGATAGGCATGCCAGCCAAATGTGCAATCGTGCCCCTCAAGGGCTAAAAGTTTTCTATTTTCCAAATTAACCCACTCAGATAACCAAGACATACATACTGCTTCATGATACAAACGCAAATTCGGGACTTGGAAGCCACCTCTATCTTTAATGTCATACATTATCTTCATTTTAATTCTTGGCTTCTTCCCTGCCCAGATAAACTTGAAGATTTCTCTTTGCCATTTTACCAACACTTTCCCATCTTTCACAATTGGTATTGTCTGAAACAAAAACATTAACCTGGGCAGTACATTCATTTTGACAACGGCAATTTTTCCAAGAAGAGATAATCTTAATTTTTCCCATTTTTCTAAATCACTCTTTATCGAACCCCGCAGTTTTTCATAATTATTCTTAAACAAATCTATATTTTTCATTGTAATTTCAACTCCCAAATACTTAATCTTTTTAACCACTTCACATTCTGTCACATTTTGTAACATTTGTTGCTTTATACCAATCATATTTTTACACAATATCTTAGATTTATTCTTATTAACATAAAACCCTGCGAGATCACCAAACTCTTTCACTTTTTCAAATACCTTGGGCATATTATTAACAGGATCTTCAACAATAAACATAATATCATCCGCAAATGCTCTTAGTTTAAATGAAAAACCTCCAATATTTAAACCTTTTATGTTTTCGTCATCTCTAATCATTTGTAGCAAAATCTCCAAAATCCAGATAAATAACAATGGTGACAGGGGACAACCCTGTCTAGTACCTTTTCTTACCCGGAACACTTCTGTTGGTTCTGCATTCACAATCACCGTAGCTTTTTGTTCTTTATAAATTGATTGAATCATTCTTATAAATTCTGCGCCCATCAAGGATTTCTCAAACACCTTAAACATAAATTCCCAGTTCAGATTGTCAAATGCTTTTTCAGCGTCCAAAAATAAAAAACCAACTTCTTTTTTGGGGTGCTTATCATAATACTCAATTGCGTCTAAAACAACCCTCATATTGTTTTTAATTTGTCTATTTGGTAAAAATCCAGCTTGGTCTTCAACAATAGTGTCCTTCAAAAACCTTTTAAGGCGCTCTGCTAATATTTTTGCAAATATCTTATAATCGTTATTCAATAATGAGATAGGCCGATAATTCTTTACATTTGTTAAATCTTGAGTCTCTTTAGGAATTAAGGTGATAGCAGCTTCGTTCCAGGAATCTGAAATTCTGAGTGAAGGGCAGGGTATAAATCCAATCTCCTCCTCCTCCTCCTCCTCTTCTTCCTCCTCCTCCTCCTCCTCTTCTTCTTCTTCTTCTTCTTCTTCTTCTTCTTCCTCCACTTCCTCTTCAGTTGGGCCAGTGACCCAGGATAGAGACTCAGGACACAGCAATAGGAAGGGGTGTCTCTTCATCCAGTTTCCACCCTCTGCTCTGTCAGTTATTTATTTTCCCACCTGTCAGCAGACAGGTTTCTCTTTTTCCACTCTGGCTACTCCTGAGCAGGCCTTTTAAATGCTTCCCCCAAGGGCGGGTCACCCCTGGGCTCAGCCAATCCTCTTTCCCCAACCCAGACCTGGGGAGTGACAGGCCCCTGAGCCAATAGATCCTTGCCTTGGATTGGTGTGCTCATCAGCCCCACCCCCTGGACTTCTTTAAAGAGCCGGCCGCCCCCACCCAACCTCCTCTGAGAAGGTCAGTGCCGCCTGCTCTCCCTGTGCCTTTGTCAGAGCTCCCGTTGGTCTCAGGGCCAGGGTCCTCTCTGGAAGGAACTCAGGTAAGAACTCCCAGCAGTATAAGCTATCTGACTCTGGAGTAGATTCCTTCATGGCCATGCCCTGCTGTGACTGGACAGATGAACTCAATGGTTTGATGCTGATTTTACCATAGAGTTTTGCCCAAAAAGCAGAGCGTTGCCCCGATGTCGCCAACATGATGACATCACTTCCATGTGAGGTCAGTGTGTTGTGTGACATCCCCACCCACTCCTAGAATGCCCCCCAAATCTCCCCACCAGCAAGTCGAATCCACCAGGCAACCCTAATTACAACTGATCTCTTGACTATGGCCATCAGTTCCCCTGGAGAAAATGGCAGCTTCAGAGGAGGGAACTCTATGACATCATATCCCTGGTGAGCTCTTTCTCATCCCCAAACCCTGCCCTCCTCAGGCCCTACCCCCAAGATCTCCAGGAATCTCCCAACTCAGCGTGGGCAAACCTAATTGTCTACTCTGACTGACAGCAGCTCTTCAGGGTCTTGGGTGGAAATCTGTCACATCTCTCACTACTTGATCCTCTTAACTGACAATGTCGGGGATCGAACCTGGGGCCTTCCACAGACAAAGCAGATGTGCTGCTCCTATACCATGGCACGGCCCCTCCCCGGTTCCCTGTCGTTCTCGTTTTGGTTTCCAGATGAGGTAGAGAACATTCACATTCCAGGACCGGCACCCTGATTGAACGATTTAATGAACCGATCTATCTGGCTGCAATTCATTTGCCACCCTCTCACGAACAAACAGAAGGGGGAAAGGCACATTAGAAGTCCCGCGCATACATCAAGCATTTCGTCGGATGATTTTTCATAATGTTCGCAGAGCTCTCAGAGGGAGTCGTTTTTGACTAATTGCATTTAGCTAATATCGTTGGAAGTTTTTTGGGGGGTGGGGGGAGCAACTCGCGAGGTGTTCCAGCTGCGCTCGTCTGGAGAGCAATCAGGGGTGCGCGCTCATTTCACTCGCAATTTGGGTCGGGAGTATTTTAACGTTAATAAAAAAACAAAATTGCTTTCCACTTCCTGCCTTTGTACGAATTAATCAGGTAGGGGGGGGAAACTACTCTCCAAAAAAAATGGTTAATTAATATAGAGTTTGAAATTAAAAGATGGGGAGAAATGAAGTTAAAATGAGCGATGTGATTATTGGGTCAAATGAGGCTTAAGGAAACGTTTGACGGGATTGACTCGATCGCATCGGAGGGCCCACACGCAGATTGCGGCCTGTTCCTTTGGGGTCCTCTGTTCTTGCCTGCATATTTGACAGCTTCCCCACTAGCTGTTGAAGAGGGTGGTTTTCGAACTTCGTAATGGCAGGGAACTCTTTCTGCGTCAGCCCATACAGAAAGGGATTCCTGCATCCTTGCCAAGGAACATCTTGCGTATATCAGGTAAGACCGGGAAATGGTCTAACACAGCCATTTAGCTCACAAAAAGTCCTCCAGGAGAGTAGGTTGTTAACCATTACTTCTTGCAAGGATCCCATTTCATCCGCACAGCCAATCAGATCTCAAGTGGCCAACCTGAAGCCTGAAGGCCAAACCATGATTGAACCTCCCATCTCTTTAAAGTTTCTACTTATAGAAGTTATTAGGGAGGGGGTTGAACTGAACTGGAAAAGACAAAGAAAAGAAGAGGAGGAGAAGAAGAGATTGGATTTATACCCAGCCCTTCACTCGGAGTCTCAGAGCAGTTTACAATCTCCTTTCCCTCCCGCTCCCCACCACAAACACCCTGTGAAGTAAGTGGGGCCAAGAGAGCTCTGAGAGAACTGTTCCTTGAAGAACAGCTCTGACAAAACTATGGCTTGCCCAAGGTCATCCAGCAGCTGCAACTGCAGGTGTGGGGAATCAAGCCTGGTTCTCCCAGATTAGAGTCTGCACACTTAACCACTACACCAGACTGGGAAATAACTGGGGGGAAACGTTCACCACCACCCCCATTCTTTGTCTGCATATTGCCCCCTCAGGAGCCAGTAATTTCTCCAATAAGAGGCAGAAATAAGGATGCCAGCCTCCAGGTGAGACCTGGGGATCCCCAGAACAGTGGGGGGGCCTCTACTGTCCTGGCCCCACTGCTGGACCTCCTGATGGCACCTGGTATTTTTGACCACTGTGTGACAGAGGGTTGGACTGGATGGGCCATTGGCCTGATCCAACATTGGCTTCTCTTATGTTCTTAATTACACCTCATCTCCAGACTACGGAGATCAGTTCCTCTGCAGCAAATGGATGCTTTGGAGGGTGGGCACTAAGGCATTGTACCCCACTGAGGTCTCTCTGTCCTCTCCAGGAGTTTCTCCGGGAGTTTCTCAGTCTGGATCTGGCAACCCTATCTCACCTACCCTCCACCGGTGGCCAGGGAAGGCCTAGCAACCCTAGGCGGGGGGAAAAAACCCATATCTTAGTGACAGAACTCATAAATCAGAGAACTTATAAGTTAGTCTCAGTTGGCCTCCCTACTGTAGTTCCCAATCTACCAAAGTATCCACTGATTCCACCTAGATGGCCCTAGGGCTCTTTTTGTAGCAGGGACTCCTTTGCATATTAGGCCACACACCCCCTAATGTAGCCAATCCTCCAAGAGCTTACAGAGCTCTTCTCACAGGGGCTGCTGTAAGCTCTTGGAGGATTGGCTACATTAGGGGGGGTGTTGCCTCATCTGCAAAGGAGTTCCCGCTACAAAGATAGCCCTGTGTGGCCCTAACAGGTTTTTGTGCAATTGCTGCCACCTTCTGGATTTTATCATTTTTAATGATTTTAATATCATGTGGTTTTATTGTAATGAGACTCTGACTCTGGTTTGTTGCGAGCTGCCCTGAGCCCACTTTGGGGAGAGCGGAATGAAAATCCAATAAATAAATAAGGCACGCCTGTATATTTTACAGCGTTAAAGAAGTGGTGATTTATGGACTTGCCCAAGGATCACATCCCCTCCATTTATTCTAGAATAAGGCAAAGGGCCAAATTACAAAAGTGTAACATGAGAATTATCAGGGATCCTCTAACTCTACTTATAGACATATGTGATGCCAGCGAACGAATTTTCCCAATCATTCTGGGGACCACTTCAGCTCAGGTGCATAGCATGGAGGAGCAAGGGCTTCAGCCTTCCCTCCTGCTCTGCTTTCCTGAGCTGAAATGGCTTGTTTACCTCGCTGTGGGACTGCATGTAAACTGACAATACAAGAACTCGTGGGCATTCCATGAAATTGCTGAGCAGTCAGGTTAGAACAGATAAAAGGAAATACTTCTTCACCCAAAGAGTGATTAACAGATGGAATTCACTGCCACAGGAGGTGGTGGCAGCTACAAGCATGGACAGTTTCAAGAAGGAATTAGATAAACATGTGGAACAGAAGTCCATCAGTGGCTATTAGCCACAGAGTATAGATGGGAACTCTCAGTCTGGGGCAGGTGATGCACTCTATTCTTGGTGCTGGGGGGGCAGCAGTGGGAGGGCTTCTAGTGTCCTGGCCCCACTGCTGGACTTCCTGATGGCACCTGGAAAATTTGGCCACTGCATGACACAGAGTGTTGGACTGGATGGGCCACTGGCCTGATTCAACATTGGCTTCTCTTATGTTCTTATGTTCTTATGTTCTTATGTTCTGACCGTAGCCTGAGCAACCCCAAAGCAGGGCAACGAGGGTCTTCCCCCAACCCAAGTTACACACATTTTGCTTGGCCTTCAGCGAGTGCTGTAGGTGACATTCTAGTTGTGTTTCTTATTAAACCTGTTTCAAGCCATTCCTCATTCTGTTAGTCACTCTCTCTGGGCCCCAGAACGATTGCACGGTGGTTGAAGCAGGATACATTTTGTCTCATCTGACTCAGCCTTCTTTAAGCAACATCATCTCCTGTGGCAGGGTCCCCATATGGAATGCGTACATCACAACTTACTTTATGGGCATGATGGAAGACTCTTCTGCCATGCCGAGAGGATAACATTGTTGGAAATATGTATGTTGCAAGGTCTAAATTCAGTCATTATAGGGTTCATGTGTTTACCTTGTGTGTCATTGCTTAGACTGACCTGGAAGGAAACCTGGCACAAAGTCAATGGGGAGAAAGCCCGGGAAACTGGAGCCTATTTACTAACAATCATTGGTTAATGTATTCAGGTGATTTCCTTCTAGGGTCAAGAAGAAAGAGGAATCTCTGTTACCAACTGTGTGGTCAGTCAGTCTGTTGTACTTGTAACAGTAAGGATGTAGTCTTAAGCGTTTGTGGTTTTGTAGATTTCCCCTGTACCTTTCCCTTTAGAAATAAAGATTTTTACATCGAAAGAATATGCCTCCTCTCCCGTGAACAAAGATCTATCGCGAGCTCTGAATATCTAACTACTTTTCCCAAATTTTCCAACATACATGACTGAGAAGCAGATGAAGTAAACTTGGGGAAGAGCCCACTAGAGATCTGATTGGCTGTGCAGATTAAATGGCATCCTGTTAAAGATACTATTAGAGTTACGTCCAACTTCACCCCCGGATGTTTTGTGTCTGGCACCTCCTCTTCCTTAAGCAAACTCCAGAGGACGGCAGAAGACAGGAGGGCCTGGCATGATGTGGTCCATGGGGTCACAAAGAGTCAGACTCAACCATGCAACTGAACGATGACAATGACCCCCTCTTCTAGCAGCCATTTTCTAGTTCTGCCCACTGCCTTCCAAGGGTGCCTGCAGGCTCGGAAAGGTACCCCAGCTTAAAACATTCATAGATGCCCAGCAGCTCTGAACAAAGGGAGCAATACTTATTATAGGGTTGCATTGAGGCTGGTAGACAATTAAGATCCAAAACTGCCATCAGGTCAGGAGATCTGTGAACCAGATCACCCATGGGTTTTCCAAAAAGTGTTAACGGCACTTGCCTTCACCTGGATGGTCCGGGCCGGCCCGATCTCCTCAGGTCTCGACAGCTAAGCAGGGTCAGCCCTGGTTCGTACTTGGACGGGAAGCCACCAAGGAAGTCCAGGGCTGCTACACAGATCCAGGCAATGGCCAACCACCTCTGTTTGTCTCTTGTCTTAAAAACCCTACAGGGTCACCATATGTCAGCGGTGACTTGGCAGCAAACAGCACTTGACCACCAAACCATACATCGGCAGTGATTTGAACACCAAACAGCACTTGGAGGAGCGATTTTGATTGGGGCTCTGGTATAGGGAGGGAGGGTTAGGGCTGCTGACATCCAGGTGTGCCCCGAAGTTCCCCCAGAATCACAACTGACCTTCGAACTACAGAGGAAATGGCAGCCACAGCAGGCAGTCTCCATGGCATCACAGCCCCATTTATTTATTTTATTACTTATTTTATTAGATTTCTTGACCGCCCTGCCCCACTTGCGCAGGGCTCATGGCGGTTTAGGTAAAGGCAAAGGTTTCCCTTGCTCGAAAGGCAATCTAATCCAACTCTAGGGTTGTGGTGATCATCTCCATTTCCAAGCCGAAGAGCCAGTGCTGTCCAAAGACATTTCCATGGTCATGTGGCCAGCATGACTAGACACCAAGGTACACAGAACACTATTTCCTTCCCACTAAAGCAGTACCTATTTATCTACTTCTTACTTTCGAACTGTATTTATCTACAATTTCTTGCCTTCGAACTGCTAGGTTGGCAGGAGCTGCAACCAGAGATGGGAGCTCACTCCGTCATGCAGCACTTGAGTCTCAAACTGCTGAACTACCGACCTTCCAATCTGCAGTTCAGCATCTTAACCACTTGAGCCACTGCAGGATGGTTTAAAACAGATTAATTCAGGGTATGATAAAAAACAGAAAAAGACAATATTCAAAAACACTCAAGGGATTTAAACATCCAAAGACATTTAAACAAAACAAAATGGCAGCTCTAGCATTCAGTCATGGGAGGGAGGGGGAGGGTGCCAAGCAGATGTAAGGAACCGTCGCTGGCCTCAGCCAAAGGCCTCAGTCAGTAAACTCTCTCCATCCCCCAAATTCCATTTTAACCAGGCATCAACCCCAAATCTCCAGGAATTTTGCCAAGATGGAGTTTGCAGTTCTAGGGAGGGTTAATATATTTCTTCTGTACCATTTTCCTAGATTCAGTCTCCCACCATAGCCAAACTGATGTCTGGCCATGAGGTGAAATGTACAGGCATCACAAGACAAATGCCTGCTATTTGGCAGTTCAAAACAGCACCAGTCTTTCGTAAGTAAATCCTTATTCCCTAACCTTATAAGACGGTACTGCAAATAACATTTCATGATACACAAAGATTACAATAATCTATTAACGGCATTAATCTATGGATACAGTTGCTCATTGGGAGACCCGCGGATAATAAATGCTTTCAGAGACGGTTATTTTAGAAATTCACAATGGCATCATTTCTCAGGTACGCCAAATGTTAACAGCCTTGTTTGTTTGTGTTTAAAAATGCTATTTAAATTGGACTTTTGGAGACCGAGGATTTGAAGGGCTTAGCATGTTTAGGCCTAAATGACTTCCTGATTTTGGAGGCTGCAGAGGAACAGGAGGGAAATTGAACACAGACCCTCCGAGTCCTCCTTTGAATTATTCACCACGCCAGAACTGAAGCCTGAGAGGACTCCAACGCTGCTTTACATAACAAGCTCAAAAAAAAACAAAACAACATTAATTTAAATAACAGGCTCAACATTCCACTTGGGAACCGAGACTGAGGCATTTGTAGATTGTGTACTCAGAACTCCAAAAGACCATTATTTGAACAGGAACGGGGGGAGGGGGGACAGTTCCTTTTACGAGAAGCGGCACAGAACCCCAAATCTCCAAAGTACTTGAGAATTTCAAGGACTGCTGTTGTACAAAATTGTCCCCAACTGCTCACGTTTAGCATTAAAAAGACACAGAGCGCTTCCTTCATCAACTACATGGGTTTTGTGCCTCAGAAGAGCCGCTGCTTCTGCGCGTGGTTTTTACCTCATAAACATGAGGAGAAAATGGAACTTGTGGGCTGCGATGTACAATGAATTGGAATAAAAGGAAGTAGAAGCAGAGCCAAGAGGGATATACTCTCGGCTTGTCGGACGGTAGGGAGGCCTTCCTTCAAGAAGAAGAAGAGTTGGGTTTTATACCATGTTTTTCTCTACCCTAAGGAGCCTCAGGGTGGCTTACAATTGACTTCCCTTCCTCTCCCCACAGCAGGCACCTTGTGAGGTTGGTGGGGCTGAGGCAGTTCTGAGGGAACCGTGACTTGCCCATGGTCACCCAGCAGGCTTCAAATGTCTCAAAATGGCCGACAATTGTCTTCTCTTCCTCCCCTCACAACAGGTACCCTGTGAGGCTGGGAGGGCTGAGATAGTCCTGAGGGAACTGTGACTGGCCCAAGGTCACCCAGCAGTCTTCATGTGGAGGAAGAGTGGGGAATCAAACCCAGTTTTCCAGATTAGAGTCCACTGCTCTTAATAATAGTAAGAGTTCATTTTTATATCTCTACCTGAAGGAGTCTCAGAGTGGCTTACAAGCTCCTTCCCTTCCTCTCCCCACAACAGACACCCTGTGAGGCAGGTGAGGCAGAGAGAGTTCTGAGAGAACTGTGACTGGCCCAAGGTCACCCAGCAGGCTTCATATGGAGGAGTGGGGAATCGAACTGGGTTCTCCGGATTACAGTCTGCCTCTCTTAACCAATTCACCAGCTGGCTCCCAAATCAGCAAGTCCATGATTTTCAAATAGTATGGTGGAAGAAAGTGCTATCGAGTCACAGCTGACTGATGGGAACCCCTCATGGGGTTTTCAAGGCAAGGGATGAACAGAGGTGGTTTGCCATTGCCTGCCTCTGCAGAACAGCCCTAGACTTCCTTGGCCATCTCCAGTCCAAGGACTCACCAGGACTGACCCTGCTTAGTTTCTGAGATCTGATGAGATCGGGCTAGCCTGGGCTACCCAGGACAGGGCATAATTGAATACCATCAAGTTGTGGTTGACTCTTGGTGACCCTGTAGTGTTTTCAAGGCAAGCAACAAACAAAGGTGGTTTCTTTTCCCCTGTTTTTGCAAAGACACTGGACTTCCTTGGTGGTGGAGAGAGCAGGGAGAGAAAGAAGTACTTTTCTCCCTTTCTCATAATACAAGCACTCATGGACACTCCATGAAATTGCTGAGCAGTCGGGTCAGAACAGATAAAAGGAAGTACTTCTTCACTCAAAGAGTGATTAACACATGGAATTCACTGCCACAGGAGGTGGTGGCAGCTACAAGCATGGACAGCTTCAAGAGGGAATTGGATAAACATCTGGAGCAGAGGTCCATCAGTGGCTATTAGCCACAGGGAATAGATGGGAACTCTGGGGCAAGGGATGCTCTGTATTCTTGGTGCTTGGGGGGTCAACAGTGTGAGGGCTTCTAGTGTCCTGGCCTCACTAGTGGGCCTCCTTTTTTTCATTTTTTTTCTTTATTTATTAAACACATTCATTAAGTTTAGTGTTACAATTTAAAATGGCTGCAACAAAACATGATATACTTTGATCTGACCAGTTTTGAAACCAAAACAACACAATGAAAGAAAGGATAACATGGCAATTATGTCACTGACAGAACAGTATACTAATATAATCAATATTCATAAATTGATCAACAGTAACTTCAAAGAAGATACAGTCTCTTAAGCAACTTAACATTCAAACACCTTTGAACTAACAAGACAGTAGAAAGTGTTTATAAAGCCTCAACAAAATAGGAGAAGCTTGAATTTGGCAGCCTTAATAGCCTCCCATTCAAAACATTCTAGTTACTGGTGGACCTCCTGATGGCACCTGGTATTTTTGGCCACTGTGTGACACAGAGTGTTGGATTGGATGGGCCATTGGCCTGATCCGACATTGGCTTCTCTTATGCTCTTATGTTAAGAGCAGAGGTCCATCAGCCACAAGGTACAGATGGGAACTCTCAGTCTGGGGCAGTGATGCTCTGTATTCTTGGTGCTTGGGAGGGGGGGCAACAGTGGGAGGGCTTCTAGTGTCCTGGCCCCACTGGTGGACCTCCTGATGGCACCTGCTATTTTTGGCCACTCTGTGACACAGAGTGTTGGACTGGATGGGCCATTGGTCTGATCCAACATTGACTTCTCTTATGTTCTTTTGCAAGTACTAACCAGAACTTACCCTGCTTATCTTATGAAATCTGATAAATTCAGGCCAAAGTGGAAGAGTCCTTGCAGAGGAGGAATACGTGAACTCCAGCAGAATGCAACAATAAGGTCCAGCCCATTATGTAAGCGCGTCTTACATAGGTGGAAGAATCCTTACAGAGGAGGAACACATGAACATTGGCAAAACACAATGGTAGTATCCAACCCATTATGTAAAAGCATCTTACGAAGAAGAAGAAGAGGAGGAGGAGGAGATTGGATTTATGCCCCGCCCTTCACTACCCAAAGGAGTCTCAGAGTGGCTTACAATCCGCTTTCCCTTCCCCTCCCCACAATAGACACCCTGGGAGGTAGGTGGGGCTGAGAGAGCTCTGTCAGAAACTGCACTTTTTCAAGAACAGCTGTGCCAGATCTTGTGACTGACCCAAAGTCACATCAGCAGGTGCAAGTGGAGGAATGGGGAATCAAACCCGGTTCTCCCAGATTAGAGTCTACGCACTTAACCACTACACCAAACTGGCATCTTTCATAGGTGGAAGAGTCCTTGCGGAGGAGGAACACGTGAACACCGGCAGAACACAATGGTGGAAGAGTCCTTGCAGAGGAGGAACATGTGAACTCCGGCAGAACGCAACAATACGGTCCAGCCCACCAAACCGGCATCTTGCATAGGTGGAAGAGTCCTTGCAGAGGAGAAACATGCGAACACCGGCAGAATACAATGGTATGATCCAGCCCGTTATCTTTCAGTTCTTGCAACGGTCCTGCAAGTTCGGTCAGGGTTACGATTCCCATGTGGCCGACTGGGTGGAGCTGAACTCAACAAACTTGCTGAAACTTACCGAGCAAGCACGCGGCAGAAGTAAGTTTCAGTTCCAGGGTTTCCTGATTTGTCATTCAGGCATCTCTCGGGGAGGTCTTACAGCATTCCTGCATGGCTCTGGGCATCACACTGAGCTCTATTTGTGGGTCTTAATGGGGCCTCCGTCAAGCTCGTGGCGATGTTTGCGAGACGAAACTCTGTGGATCGGGCTACCCGTGTGGAAGATTTGTCATAAAGCAAAGGGAAATAAATGGCACCGTACTGATGTGAGCATCTGCTTTCCACCTCCAAAAAAAACCCCACTTTTCTTCAGATGATGGAGTCTTGCCTGCAGCAAGCCCACTGTGGAGAGCACCATGCGGTCGCCGTATAAACTTCCCATTGATATTACCTAATTTCGGGATTGAGCGTCAACAGCAAGGGAGTCCTCAACACCTCGCTAGAGCCCTCTGGCTTCCTCTATATTTATTCAGCTCACGCTAACAACTTACTTTAATCCATTCGGGTTTAAAAAAAAATTCAACAAAAAGCCATCTTGTCTCGCCGCGCAGATATCGCGACCGTTCGTCGGACGAATCAACCAGGTACGGTGCGCGTGATGCTTACAAAGAATCCAAGCACTGATTTTCTGTTTGGAAGCCTGTTTTATGACCTAGATATAGATCGGCTGTGGCAATCGGGGGATGCGCGGGTTTGGTTTCAAAGCGGTACGTGCCACTAAGTGGCCTTTTAGAGCGGAATGAAGCCTTCCTTGTAAATGTTTAATGCAAAGTGCTTTCCTGAAGGGCCAACCTGAGAGGTGCGTCCCTTCCTAAGGATGCGGGGAATACATTTATCTCTGTCTAGCCTAAGAGAGTGGGAGGCTTACATGGCAATCGATGCGTGGCGGGATTTATGTGTGAAAGCTGCCATTAGCCCTGATGGGAGTCAGGCTTGTAAATCCCTTGGCCCTTGCTTGGGGCAGTCGGGTTAGAACAGATAAAAGGAAAGTCCTTCTTCACCCAAAGAGTGATTAACACATGGAATTCACTGCCACAGGAGGTGGTGGCAGCTACAAGCATGGACAGTTTCAAGAGGGAATTGGATAAACATATGGAGCAGAAGTCCATCAGTGGCTATGAGCCACAGGGTATAGATGGGAACTCTCAGTCTGGGGCAGGTGATGCACTCTATTCTTGGTGCTGGAGGGGGCAGCAGTGGGAGGGCTTCTAGTGTCCTGGCCCCACTGCTGGACTTCCTGATGGCACCTGGTACATTTTGGCCACTGTGTGACAGAGTGTTGGACTGGATGGGCCATTGGCCTGATTCAATATTGGCTTCTCTTATGTTCTTATGGAGAAAACACCCATCATGCACTTCAGCATCCTAGCACAACAGCACCCTCCTCCTCCTGTGTAGCGCTCAACCCCATTAAGTGTTCCGGCGCTTAACTGACTTTATTCCCATCAAGAAGGAAATGGTTATAAAAATGAGAGCCCAACGCGTTTCCATTTGTGTCGGCAACCCCGTTTCGTGTTCCTGTTGACGGTCTCACGCTTTTTTCCTCGCTCAGAATGGAAACCTTCGTAGGGCAAATTGACACCGAGCTCTTAGGCATTTTATTGACGTAAATAGGGCTTGCAGGAAAGCGGAGCTTAATGGATGGAACCCTAATTGTTGGGCGTAACTTAAGGGCTCAGGTGATGCAGTCCTTCATAAATGGTCAGTCGTGATGCTTCGGCCCACCCATTATCTATCCACCCAGCCAAAGCGAGACACAGGCAATCTGGCTTTCGTTTCAGTGGCAGAGATTTCAGCACAGGGTTGACGTTTCTATTTCAAATCGACGGGACTCCAAAGCTTTGACTGCGTTCACAGATAGCTGCACTAAAATCAGTGCTGTCGTTGCAACAAAACCATGTTTTTTTCCAGCTTGAAAAGGGGCTGTAGCTCAGTGGAAGAGCATCTGCTTGGCACGAACAGAAGAACAGAAGAGAAGCCAATGTTGGATCGGGCCAATGGCCCATCTAGTCCAACACTCTGCCACACGGTGGCCAAAAATACCAGGTGTCATCAGGAGGTCCAGCAGTGGGGCCAGGGCACCAGAAGCCCTCCCACTGTTGACCCCCCACAAGCACCAAGAATACAGAGCATCACTGCCCCAGACTGAGAGTTCCCATCTGTACCTTGTGGCTAATAGCCACTGATAGACCTCTGCTCCATGTACTTGTCTAATTCCCTCTTGAAGCTGTCCATGCTTGTAGCTGCCACCACCTTCTGTGGCAGTGAATCCCATGTGTTAATTGCTCTTTGGGTGAAGAAGGACTTCATTTTATGGGTTCTAACCCGACTGCTCAGCAATTTCACTGAGTGCTCACAAGTTCTTGTATGGTGAGAAAGGGAGAAAAGGACCTCTTTCTCAACCTGCTGTATCCCATGCATAATCTTATAAACCTCAATCACATGATCAACCATTGTTTCTCCAAGCTGAAGAGCCCCAAGTGCTTTAACCTTTATTCGGAAGGTCCCAAGTTCAGTCCCTGGCATCTCCAGTTAAAAGGACCAGGTAGAAGGTGACCTGAAAGAGCTCCGCCTAAGACCCTGCTGCCCATCTGCTGCTGCCCATCTGAGTAGAAGACAATACTGAACATAAGAACATAAGAGAAGCCAATGTTGAATCAGGCCAGTGCCCCATCCAGCTCAACTCTCTGTCACACAGTGGCCAAAAATACCAGGGGCCATCAGGAGGTCCAGCAGTGGGGCCAGGACACTAGAAGCCCTCCCACTGTTGCCCCCCCCCCAGCACCAAGACTACAGAGCATCCCTTTCCCCAGACCGAGAGTCCCTATCTGTACCTTGTGGCTAATAGCCACTGATGGACTTCTGCTCCATATGTTTATCTAATTCCCTCTTGAAACTGTCCATGCTTGCACCTGCCACCAATTCCTGTGGCAGTGAATTCCATATGTTAATCACTCTTTGGGTGATTAACATATTTTGGCCTTGATGGAAGGGGCTGTGGCCCAGTGGTAGAGCCAGGCCTTTAGCCAGGTGGTATAGTGGATAAATGCACGGACCCTAATCTGGGAGAACCGGGTTTGATTCCCCACTCCTCCACTTGCACCTTTTAGGTGGCTACCGGACTGTTGCATTCTTAGCCACTGTGTTTTCCACACCAGGTTTTTGTGGCAGAATTATAAGTGAGATGGGACATTTCTGTAGAGCAGCCTGAATTGGCTTAGGCCTCTCTCCCAGAACGCTTTGCAGGAGGCTTTTCAACTTGACAATGCGCCCTGCACTCTGCTCTAAAAAGAACTGTTTACATTTCTGAGTTCCAGCCTTGAAGTCAAAACATCTGGATATGTGGCTTCAAGCTCCTGCCTTGACAGGGAAGGTGATTTTTAACTCAGTAATACAATGGTCGAATCTGCATTTGTCTGTCCCAGCCTTCTGACTCCATCTTCAAAAAAGCTGTCTACATTTGGTTTCATTTTTGCATCTCAACAGTGCTAGCATACTTTTGCATGTCTGCATATGTTTATCGCCCTCTCGTGGCAGCCCCACTGTCATTGCACCTCCGCACCACTTTAAATGAATCTTCTCCAAGCAACTCTCAAACAAGCATAGAGAAAGACAGCGTCACAGCAGCACGTAACTGATTTAAAAATGCAAATGCAGATTCCACCAATGACTCCAGTCAGAGTCTTCTGATCAAAAAGGGGAAGAGTCTGGGTTTTGTCAGGACCATCCAATTTCTTGATTGACAGCTAATCTGGTATAAATATAAGTATTTAACACCAGTGTCTGCAACTCTAAGGGCCCCTCTGCCAACGTTGTGGCTAGGTCTTGCTGGAGCAGCCGGAATACATTCCTAAATAGATGATAATTCCTAAATGAATAAAAAGTGCACTATTTGTTTATGAGTATTGGTTTGTCTGATCCCTTCTGTAAGATGAATACTGAAATTCCTTCTCTCTTGAAAATTCGTGCTATATGGTTTCCTTTCAATAAATCACAGATAGTTGCTGTAGATTTTCTGGGTTGTACGGCCGTGGTCTTGGCATTGTAGGACCTGACGTTTCGCCAGTAGCTGTGACCTCTCGAGTGGAGTACTCTCTGTGTCAAGGTGAGCAGAAAAATGGTAGGCAGGTACTTTATATCTACCCCAGAAGGTGGGGTAGGGGTGAGTCATTATCTTGTATGAGTTCCCCAGGCTATGATCATGCTAATGGAGGAGCTTTCCTGAGGAGGTTCTTTTGTATATGGGTTGTTTCCTGAGGAGGCTTCCTGTTTCCTGAGGAGGTTCTTTTGTATGTGGATTGGCTGTTGAAATTCTAATCTTATCTGTAGATACATTGTGGGGAATTTCAGACAGGCAATATATTCCGGTTCAGGAATGGTTCCCAAATGGTTTCTGGTCTGACATTTCAGACAGAACCATTTTAGAACCAGTTCCCTACCAGAATATATTTGTACTTTCACACACAAACGCTTCTGTCCCATTCAGGAAATGGGGCTGAATCATTTTACCTGTAAACCGCTTCCAAGTAGTCTTCAGTTTCTTCTCCCGGATCCGAAATGCTTTTTCCTGCCGTTTTTCACCCGCATGGGCGATCTCCGGCTTTTTTTTTTGAACGTTCGCTTTAGAGTGCTATAGCACTATAGAACTATAACACAACGTCAAAACAATGCCATAGCGATCCCATCGGAATCCTATCACTGTTTTGAGCTTGTGTTATAGCGCTATAGCACTATAGCGCTATAAAGTGAACGTTCAAAAAAAAAAGACGGTGCGGGCGGGAAACGGCAGGAAAACAAAGCGGTGCAGTCTGAATTGCCAAACCGCTTCTGATCCGGCTCTTTTCTGGTAGGGGAAAGCCATGTGTGAAATGGCAGCCCTGTACTGGTTTACTTCAAGACAGATCAAAAACAGCTTCAAACCGGCTGAAATGTGGTAATATGAAATTCCTTTGTATCTTTCTATATCAGATATTTTCTATGTCAGATACTTTCTATCACAGATACTTTGGAACAGGGGTTTTTTCTCTCTCTGTCTGTCTTAAACTATGGGATTCCTGCCAGTTTCACACACACCCCCACTGAATAATGAAGCAGGTTGACCACTAGACCGTTCTCATCCTTAGGTTAGCAAAAGTTAGAAAAATATTTCTATATCTTGCAGCAAAATTGACGTGTCAATGATTATTGTGTTTGGGTATAATGCAAGCCCGAGGCATTTATGGGATCTTCGTTCCAGTTCGTAGCTCCCATCAATAAGCCATGCAAAGACCATTTCTTCTTGGTTTATTGATCACCGACAGGTTTGCAGTCTTGTTGTGGTCTTTTTAGGCTAATTGCCTGTCTTTCAGCTTCCTTCTGTATAAAAATCCTGACGATTGTCAGTGAATCTGTCTTTGAGTATATAAATACACAGGATCATTACCTTCTCTTTTAACATGAGAGCTGTTGTTTCCTGTGAGAGGCAATCTGGGGAGCCAGTTTGGTGTAGTGTTTAAGTGCGCGGGCTATAATCTGGGAGAACCAGGTTTGATTCCCCCACTCCTCCACTTGCAGCTGCTGGATGACCTTGGGCAAGCCATAGTTCTGTCAGAGCTGTTCTCTCAAGGACAGTTCTGAAAAGAGCTCTCTCAGCCCCACCTACCTCACAGGGTGTCTGTCATGGAGAGGGGAAGGGAAAGGAGTTTCTAAGCCACTCTGAGACCCCGAGTGAAGGGTGGGATATAAATCCAATCTCTTCTTCTTCTTGAACTGATTGTCTGGTTTAATGCTATGATAAAGTTTTGTGCTAAGAAGTGAGGTAGAGAGAGATCCTGTTGAAATGAGGTTGCTTCCTATCATTTCCAAGGTGATTGTCTGATTCTTACTCCCCAGATTGGGTTCACTGCACCTTCCAAGGACTCTTTTTCTCTTGGGCTTTGGTGTGGACCTCAGAATACAATCAGATGCCAGCCTCAATGAAATTGCTGAGCAGTTGGGTCAGAACCAACAAGGTATAGATAGGAACTCTCAGTATGGGGCAAGTAAGAACATAAGAACATAAGAGAAGCCAATGCTGGATCAGGTCAACAGCCCATCCAATCCAACACTCTTGTCACACAGTGGCCAAAAATACCAGGTGCCATCAGGAGGTCCACCAGTGGGGCCAGGACACTAGAAGCCTTCCCACTGTTGACTCCCCCAAGCACGAAGAATACAGAGCATCACTTGCCCCAGAGTCCTGATCTATACCTTGTGGCTAATAGCCACTGATGGACCTCTGCTCCACATGTTTATCTAATTCCCTCTTGAAGCTGTCCAAGCTTGCAACTGCCACCACCTCCTGTGGCAGGGAATTCCATGTGTTAATCACTCTTTGGGTGAAGAAGGACTTCCTTTTATCCATTCTAACCTGACCACTCACCAATTTCATGGAGTGGCCCCGAGTTCTTGAAAGGAAGAAAAGGACTTCTTTCTCTACCTGCCCTATCCCACGCATAATCTTATAAACCTTGATCATGTCACCCCTCAGCCGTCGTTTCTCCAAGCTAAAGAACCCCAAGTGCCTCAACCTTTCCTCATAGGGAAAGTTCTCCAGCCCTTTTATCATTCTAGTTGCCCTTTTCTGCACTTTTCCCCAAGTTATAATATCCTTTTTAAGGTGTGGTTACCAGAACTGTACACAGTATTCCAAATGAGGTCACACCATGGATTTATATAGGGGTGTCATGATATTGGACTGTATTCTTGGTGCTTGGAAGGGGCAACAGTGGGAGGGCTTCTAGTGTCCAGGCCCCACTGGTGGACCTCCTGATGGCACCTGGTATTTTTGGCCGCTGCGTGACAGAGTGTTGGACTGGATGGACCAGTGCCCTGATCCAACGTTGGCTTCTCTTATGTTCTGATGTTATGTTCATTACAGCACTTGGTCTTAGGCAATGGGGTTATACATTCGATAAGGAGACTCCGGTTGGTTCACTCAACCCCTGTGTTATCACAATCTGTGTGGAACGGAGAGAAAAGTGGCAGCCATCCAGGCTGTTGCAATGAGGAGAAGGAGCAGTGACAGCTACCGCCGCACGAGAAACCAGCAGGGGACTCGCAACAGCTCTTAAAACCTTCTGCAGGGTATAAGTGATGGGTACTAAAAATACTGGAAACTCACTCAGGAGTGCTAAAATATTACTTGGTCATTAGCATAGTAATTATAGCTGAGCTGTTCCCGCCTGGTGCTGTAATTTAAAAGTTTCAGCATCTCCATTATAATCAGCCGCCGATAGATAACAGGGGTTCAGTGGGTCTGGAAAAAGTACACAAGGCAAAAGACAGAGAACGCCGGTCTCTCGTGGATCGTGGGGTCGATTTAGCTGAATCAACAGACTCAGTCCTGGCCCTGGGTCCAAGTAGGTATTGAGAAGATCAGAAACACAGCCAGAAGTGACCTTCTAAGTAAGCCGACAAGGCGGGGGAAAGCAGACGTAGAAGAGAACAAGTGTAAAAAGAGCAAACTAATGTAGTCAAAACTTTTACATACTTAGGGCTGAACTAGAGAATACAGTTTTTTGAGACTTGGTTCTGGGTTCACTGATGGGGTCGCTTTACTCTGCTCTGGTTAGACCTCCCCTAGAGTGTTGGGTTCGGTTTTGGGCACTACAATTGAAGAAGGAAACAGACAAGCTGGAACGTGTCCAGAGGAGGGCAATGAAGATGGTGAGGGGGTCTGGAGACCAAGTCCTATGAGGAAAGGTTGAAGGAGCTGGGTATGTTTAGCCTGGAGAGGAGAGGACGGAGAGGTGATATGAGAACCATCTTCAAGTACTTGAAGGGCTGTCATATTACAGAGGATGTCACGGAGTTGTTTTCTGTTGTCCCAGAAGGTTGGACCAGAACCAACGGGGTTGAAATTAAATCAGGAGAGTTTTCGGCTAAACATTAGGAAGAACTTCCTGACGGTTAGAACGGTTCTTCAGCGGGACAGGCTTCCTCGGGAGGAGGTGGGCTTTCCTTCTCTGGAGGTTTTCAAACAGAGGCCCGATGGCCATCTGACAGCAATGCTGATTCTGTGAACTTGGGCAGATCGTGAGAGGGAGGGCTGGAAGGGCTGCATCAGTGCTTAGTTCTCGTGGCCCTTTCTTACACGCCCAGGGAAATACGGATCACCACTTTGGGGTCAGGAAGCGATTGTTCTCCGGGCCAGTTTGGTTGGGGATCCTGGAGGTTTTTTTGCCATCTTCTGTGCATGGAACAGCGGTCACCGGGGGTGTGGGAGGGGGAGGCATTTGTGAATTTCCTGCATTGTGCAGAGGGTCGGGCTAGATGACCCTGGAGGTCCCTTCCAGCTCTATGATTCTATGAACCCAACTCGCTACCAGGGTTGGCATCAGCAGACACTGAGAGGGGTCAGTTCCAAGGGCCCAGGGCCCACTTCGGCTGTTCTCCCTCCCATATACCTTTGCTGCCATCTGCCCATTTTTCTTAACGTTGCAATTTGTCTTTAGAGAGATGCACATACCTCTTTGTTCATATATTTCCAGGCTGAGCCTTTTCATTTCATCCATTTTTATGGCCCGTGTTCCTCATTCATTGTTTCTTTTATGCCATTTTTACATTATTTATACGTCCCTCAGCATTTATGCACTGCTGGTATGCAACGGATGCCCAAAAAAAAAAGAACACGAAGAGTGGTGTAAAAGTAATGGGAAAAGGCAGCAGGAAACAGAAAATGGCTGAGACTTGGGGAATTCAGTTCACAAAAGGGAGCGGTGAGACTCAAGATGGGGATTTTCCAGGAGAAACAGTGGAGTGGTGAAATTCAGTAGCATCTCTCCTTGTCATGACATGTCAGTTGCAAATCTGTCGATGGACTTTCCTGCATTGTCATTTTCTTCTTTGAAAGTTCCTGATTCTTTTGGGGCAGGGGGTGTTCTGTTCTGCATGTGTCTTGCTCCCTCTAGTGGTCACTTCAATATTACACCAGGTTATGTCTAGCATAAAAATCTGAAGTTGAAATCTGCAGGGAGACATTTCAGATGTAACCTGGTGTAATATCAAACTGAGCACCAGAGGCAGCAAAACACATGCAGAACAGGGGAGGAAATGAAGAAACAGGAAGTCACAAGCCGAGAAAATGAGAATGCAGGAAAGCCCCATGTTTACTTGGGAATAAATCCCATTAGGATCTGTGAGACAACTTCTGAGTTTGCAGGAATGGGACTGGGCCTTACAAAATCTTCACCAAAGCTCCTTCTGCTTCCAAGTACCATCTACAATTCTTCCATGCAATCAAAATGATGTGTGTCTTCCTATGGGGGAGAAACACTGACTCATTTCTCATCTGGTCGTATATATAGGGGAGATTTGTGTTTGCGACCTGGTTTGCCATGCAAGCTGTTCCTAGGAAAAGTATTTCCTCTCCTCCCTTCACTGATTCTGAGACCAGGCAGGATCGTGGTCCGTCTTTGGAAATTACTTCATTATTTATTGTTTATAGTGTTGCTTCCCTTCCCAACCATTCCTGGTCCCCGAAGTGGCTCCAGAGTTCCAGTGAAATCAATGCGATGCTGCCACTTAACGGGTACAATCCAAAGAAACTGAGGCACGCCATTAAGAAGGGATTAGGAACCCAAAAGGTTAAATGAATCCAAATTAAAGGATTTAAGTATTTAAACAACTGAATATAAGATGTGAATATTGATCAAATATACAAAAAAAAGACATGTACTTATTACAAAATGATTTAAAAGCAGTCACAGGCCAGTTTGGTGCAGTGGTTAAGTGCGCGGACTCTAATCTGGGAGAACCGGGTTTGATTCCCCACTCCTCCACTTGCAGCTGCTGGATGACCTTGGGCAAGCCTTGAAAGACCAGTTTCTGTCCGAGCTCTCTCAGCCTCACCTACCTCACGGGGTGTCTGTTGTGGGGAGGGGAAGGGGAAGGAGTTTGTAAGCTGCTCTGAGACTCCGAGCGAAGGGCAGGGTATGCATCCAATCTCTTCTTCTTCAAATACAGTACAGATTAAAATCATACAGTTATCTCAGCCAAAGACCATATGCGACCCTGACCAAATGCATTTCAGTCTTATGGCCTTCTTCTCTGGTCAAGCATAGTTATTATACATCACCTCCAGACATTGCGATAATATTACAACAGTTACTCAACATGTTTAGGACCGAGTTGGAATTCTTTTCTAATCAATATCCGTGACTCAAGACAGAGATATAATCAAGAGGCCTCATTTGAAAACACCTTCTGCCCTAGTCAAGTTCACGTATCCTGAGTGGCAATTCAATTGTTAACCTTCCTTTTCCGGTCCAAAGGAAATCACTTTCAAATGCAATATGGAGCCAGGGTAACATGGTAGTGAATAAACAATCCCAACTTGGCCCTAAACATATTGAGAAAACGTTGTAATATTATCGCTATGTCTGGAAGTATAATGTGTAATAACTGCTTGACCACTGAAGAAGGCCATTTTGCTGAAATGCGTTTGGCCAGGGTTGCATATGGTCTTTGTTTGAGATAACTGTATGATTTTTAATCTGTACTGAAGCTATATTTGGGGCTGTAATTGCTTTTAAATCATTTTGTAATAAATACATGTTTTTTATGGTATATTTAAGAACATAAGGGAAGCCAATGTTGAATCAGGCCAATGGCCCATCCAGTGCAACGCTCTGTGTCACACACGGGCCAAAAATACCAGGTTCCATCAGGAGGTCCACCAGTGGGGCCAGGACACTAGAAGTCCTCCCACTGTTGCCCCCCCAAGCACCAAGAATACAGAGCATCACTTGCCCCAGAGTTCCCTATCTGTGCCTTGTGGCTAATAGCCACTGATGGACCTCTGCTCCAGATGTTTATCCAGTTCCCTCTTGAAGCCATCCATGCTTGTAGCTGCCACCACCTCCTGCGGGTGTCTTTTGTGGGGAGGGGAAGGGGAAGCAGATCTGTAAGCCGTTCTGAGACTCCGAGTGAAGGGCTGGATATAAATCCAATCTCTTCTTCTTCTCTTCTTCCTCACACTTCCTCTTTGGTCACATTTCCACAAGGGTTTAAAAAGATACGAGTGCTTCCCTGTCCCCTCCTGACTTGATCCTCCAGAACGTAAGCAGCTGTTTGTTCAGTGCTCTAAGCATCCAGTCAATAACTTTTGAGCTGTGAAGAAATTTTCTTTCTTTTTCTTTTTCTTTTTTAAAAGGTGCAGTGTTCGCTTGATAGGTATTTGCACGACAGCTTAGGAAACGGGGAATGAAAAGGTGGGTTCTGGGTTCATTAATTTTACAGACAGGCCGACAGGAAAACGTCGACGCAAATATTGAAAGGGAGGGCGATGGTCTGAGAATATCGGTCGGTACACTTTTAATTTGGGCAAGGCGAAGAATTACAACATTCAATCAGCTTGAACTGCTTCCATTGATCGGCGCAGTAGATGATTTTTTTAAAAAAAAAAACACGAAATGATGTATTGGCTTGCGGTACGCTTTCCGGGCCTCCTTTATTTCCCTTGTAGCATTTGCATCCCCCCTCCCCCCGCAATAAAGAGATCGGAAATGCTGGCTCCATAAAAATGGCCCCAAGAAGGACGATCGACATCGTTGCATTAATGAGGAAACTTGAGTCCTCTGCTAGGTTGCCTCCACGATGAGTCAGCGTTTTAAAAATACTCGATATGATTATAAGGCTGTATGTCTCTCCCATTCTCCACTTCTTTTTCCTCAAATTTTGCTATCCTCATGAATGAAAACATAAGCTGTAGGAGGAGTGAGATACCTTGGGAACGCGTTCAAAAATGGTGTCATTAACGCTGGTATCATCTCTGGAGTTGGGTGAATTCATAACAGAACAGAGTGGGTGTTTGTTGTTTTTTAAAGTGTTCCTTCTAGGGTTGCCAGACCACGCCGTCATGGAGGCAGCGGTGCCCCACCGCCAGGACCTGCCCCTGAGCTGCCAATCAGGTGGCCAGCAGGGGTACTTACCAGTAGAAAGAAGGCCTGGGCCATGTTGCTGGTGTTGCACAGGAAGTGACATCACACCAGTGACTTTCAAGTGGCACTCTGGTATTTGGGCAAAACCTCTGTGGTAGGAGCTGGTTTTACCATAGAGTTTTTGGCCAGATACCAGAGAGTCACCCAGAAGTTGCTGGCATGATGACGTCACTTCCTGGGCTGAGTTGGTGATGTGGCCTAGGCCTTCTGCTTTCTATTGGTAAGTCACCCCCAACATCTCTTCCCAGTTGCCGGGAGGGACCAAGCAACCCTAGTTCCTTCACAAGTTCATTAGATGTAAATTAGTGCTTGTTTGGATTTAGATGTCACTAATGCGGTGGCTCCAGTGGTTAAGATGCTGAGCTGCAGACCAGAAGGTTGGTAGTTCAGAAGTTCAAGGCCGGAGTGCAGCATGACGGAGTGAGCTCCCATCTCTGGTCTCAGCTCCTGCCAACCTAGCAGTTCGAAAGCAAGAAATTGCAAGTAGAACAACAGGTACCACTTTGGTGGGAAGGTAACAGCGTTCCGTGTGCCTTGGTGTTTAATCATACCGGCCATGTGACCACAGAAACGTCTTCAGACAGCGCTGGCTCTTCAGCTTGGAAACGGAGATGATCACCGCATCCCTAGAGTCAGATTCGACTGGCTTTTGAGCAAGGGAAACCTTTACCTTTACTAATACCCTTGAAATATTCACAAGTCCAGTTCATGTTTTATTACAGTTATGGGCTAGTTGATTAACCTCAATGATGGCGAACATCTACCCGTGCAGGTATAAACTAATGGATTGTGCAAGGGTTTTCAGGACCAATAGGCAACGCGGACGGGAGGGGGAAGTATCATTGATCATGGCACTGACGTCTCACATCTGTTCCAGTCATCCTTTAAACCTGACGGTGCAGCCAGACAAAAAGGGAACAGCAACTCCTCCCATGCCTTCCTGTTTAATTCAGTTGGACATCCTTCCTCCTTCAGCTACTGTGCAGCATATCTTGCCTCCAGCTCATCACCAGCACAGGTGAGGGAGGACAGCTCAGGTTGCTCACCAATGGCTGGCACCCTTCAGAAGACTGGGAGTGGGGAAGGAGGAGGAGGAGGAGGAGATTGGATTTATGCCCCGCCCTTCACTACCCGGAGGAGTCTCAGAGTGGCTTACAAACTCCTTCCCCTTCCCGTCCCCACAACAGACATCCTGTGAGCAGTGTTCCCTCTAAGCTGAGTTAATGTGAGCTAGCTCGCAGTTTTTTAGCCCCCGGCTCACACCTTCTTGTCTTAGCTCAGGAAGGATGGCTCCAGAGCAAACTAATTTATGAAGAAGAAGAAGAAGAAGAAGAAGAAGAAGAAGAAGAAGAAGAAGAAGAAGAAGAAGAAGAAGAAGAAGAAGAAGAAGAAGAAGAAGAAGAAGAAGAAGAAGAAGAGGAGGAGGAGGAGGAGGAGGAGGAGGAGGAGGAGGAGGAGGAGGAGGAGGAGGAGGAGGAGGAGGAGGAGGAGGAGGAGATTGGATTTATACCCCGCCCTTCACTACCCAAAGGTGTCTCAGCGCGGCTTACAAACTCCCTTCCCTTCCCCACAACAGACACCCTGTAAGGTAGGTGGGGCTGAGAGAGCTCTTGGCAGAAACTGCTCTTTTTCAAGAACAGGTCTTATCAGAACTACGGCTTGCCCAAGGTCATCCAGCCAGATGCAAGTGGAGGAGTGGGGAATCAAACCCGGTTCTCCCAGATTAGAGTCCGCGCACTCAACCACTACACCAAACTGGCTCTCCAAATTGCTCGCTCACAACTTTAATGCCAGTAGCTCAGAAAGTAGGATTTTTGCTCACAAGACTCCACAGCTTAGAGGCAGCATTGCCTGTGAGGTAGGTGGGGCTAAGAGAGCACTTTCGGGAACTGCTCCTGAGAGAACAGCTCTGAAAGAACTTATGACTGACCCAAGGTTGCACCAGCAGCTGCATGTGGAGGAGTGGGGAATCAAACCTGGTTCTCCCAGATTAGAGTCCGCGCTCCTAACCACTACACCAAACTGGTTCTAAACACTGCTCTGGGATCCAGTGGAAACTCTCCATAGGCAACCTGGCAGCCCCAAGGAAGGTAGACACAACACCTGCGTAGGAATGAGCAAAAGAAGTCCCAGCTGCCCAGCTGCAGTTACGGTGCAAACCACTGAGTTTGACTATTTAAAAAGACAATCCTAGAAGCTCAGAAAAAATATATACCGCAGGTTAGGAAAGGTACAAATAGGTATAGAAAAAAGCCTGCATGGTTAACAAATAAAGTAATGGAAGCTGTAAAAGGTAAGAAGGATTCCTTTAAGCGGTGGAAAGCTAGTCTTAGTGAGGTTGATAAAAGGGAACACAGACTATGGCAAATAAAATGCAAGTCTGTGATCAGGCAAGCAAAAAGGGAATATGAGGAGCATATCGCAAAAAACATAAAGTACAACAATAAAACTTTCTTCAAATACATTAGAAGTAGGAAGCCAGCCAGGGAGGCAGTGGGGCCCTTGGATGACCAAGGGGTAAAAGGAGCAGTGAAGGATGATAGGGAAATGGCTGAGAAGCTGAATGCATTTTTTGCCTCTCTCTTCACTGTGGAAGAGGAGAAGTGTTTGCCCACTCCAGAAGCACCGATTTCGGGAGGGGGTTTGAAAGACCTGAATCAGATTGCGGTAACAAGAGAGGAAGTCCTCCGACTGATGGACAATTTAAAAACTAATAAATCACCAGGCCCGGATGGCATTCATCCGAGAGTTCTGAAAGAACTCAAATGTGAACTGAACTCGTGGATCTCCTGACAAAAATATGTAATCTTTCTTTAAAATCTGCCTCCATTCCTGAGGACTGGAAGGTAGCTAATGTCACTCCCATCTTTAAAAAGGGCTCCAGGGGAGATCCGGGAAATTACAGGCCAGTCAGTCTGACATCGATACCGGGTAAGTTGGTGGAAACTGTTATTAAGGAAAGAATTAGTAGGCACATTGATGAACAAAAACTATTGAGGCAGACTCAGCATGGGTTCTGTAAGGGAAGATCTTGTCTCACTAACCTGTTAGTGTTTTTTGAGGGAGTGAACAAACATGTGGACAAGGGGGACCCAATAGATATTATTTACCTTGACTTCCGGAAAGCTTTTGATACAGTTCCTCATCAAAGGCTCCTAAGTAAGCTCAATAGTCATGGGATAAAAGGACAAGTCCTCTTGTGGATCAAAAACTGGCTTATAAATAGGAAACAGAGAGTGAGTATAAATGGGAAACTTTCTCAGTGGAGGGTGGTAAGCAGTGGGGTACCACAGGGATCAGTACTCGGTCCGATGCTTTTTAAACTTGTTTATTAACGATTTGGAATTGGGAGTAAGCAGTGATGTGGCTAAATTTGCAGATGACACAAAGTTGTTCAGGGTGGTGAAAACCAGGGAGGATTGTGAGGCACTCCAAAGGGATCTGTTGAGGATGGGTGAGTGGGCGTCAACGTGGCAAATGGGGTTCAATGTGGCCAAGTGCAAAGTGATGCACATTGGAGCCAAAAATCCTAAATATAAATACACGTTGATGGGGTCTGATCTGGCAGAGACGGACCAAGAGAGAGATCTTGGAGTCGTAGTGGATAACTCGCTGAAAATGACTACACAATGTGTAGCTGCAATAAAGAAGGCCAACGCTATGCTGGGGATTATTAGGAAGGGAATTGATAACAAATCAGCCAGTATCATCATGCCCCTGTATAAATCATTGGTGCGACCTCATTTGGAATACTGTGTACAGTTCTGGTCACCACATCTCAAAAAGGATATTATAGCATTGGAAAAAGTGCAGAGAAGGGCAACTAGAATGATAAAAGGGTTGGAACACCTTCCTATGAAGGAAGGAAGGTTAAAATGCTTGGGGCTCTTTAGCTTGGAGAAACGACGGCTGAGAGGTGACATGATCGAGGTTTATAAGATTATGAATGGGATTGAGCAGGTTGAGAAAGAAGTACTTTTCTCCCTTTCTCACAATACAAGAACTCGTGGGCACTCTATGAAATTGCTGAGCAGTCGGGTTAGAACAGATAAAAGGAAATACTTCTTCACCCAAAGAGTGATTAACATATGGAATTCACTGCCACAGGAGGTCGTGGCAGCTGCAAGCATGGACAGCTTCAAGAGGAAATTAGATAAACATATGGAGCAGAAGTCCACCAGTGGCTATTAGCCACAGGGTATAGATGGGAACTCTCAGTCTGGGGCAGGTGATGCACTCTATTCTTGGTGCTGGAGGGGGCAGCAGTGGGAGGGCTTCTAGTGTCCTGGCCCCACTGCTGGACCTCCTGATGGCACCTGGTATATTTTGGCCGCTGTGTGACAGAGTGTTGGACTAGATGGGCCATTGGCCTGATCCAACATTGGCTTCTCTTATGTTCTTATGGGTCAACCCTAAAGTGTCCCGCAATACAGTGATGTTACATCCGGTTCTGTACCTGGAAATGACATTGAGGCAACACAAGGCGCCGGTCCAGCCCGTCCATTTTTACAGCTCGCCAAAACAGAAATGGGAAACTGAATGCAGGGACAGGAGTTCTCCGCACACTTCAGCAGGCCCTTGGAAACCTGAGGCGGTGACAAGAGTCAAAACTAGACAGCTCTTAGCTCTGCCCCATTAAGCCACAGAGGGATTTGCGAAGAAAAGCAAGTCCCCAGTGTTTACCGCCGTTCCCATGCCTGTTTTAACGAAACGTAATTTTGCCTCAACAATAGGAGAGGCGGGCAGAACAACAGCGCCATCGCCTCGCACCACATTAGCATCCGCTCTTGTTTTCGCTATCAGCGAATGACTAAATGGGAATCAATTCTGGACGAAACCCTGGATTCCAAATTAGAAATCGGGCTTTACAAAGAAATATCCTTCCTCTCCCCGCCCCCCAATAACACTAGGAAATCTTCTTTTGTAATAACGGAAGGGCCATGCAGTGGATTTAAAGTAGGCCGCACCTCCCATCGATTTAAATAAGAGGCTTATGTGAGGGAAGATTTCATCAGGACACCTCAGCCGCCACGGAGCCTGTGCTAGTTTAAGGACGTAAAACTTTGTTATCCGGGTTGTAATATGAAATTAACTGCAGCTATCCGCACGTAACAATAGAGGCCTTGACTTAAGGCCCATCGTCACATTCAATTCTGAGGCCCAATTTTCTCCACAGGATCATCTTCGGACACGCAATTGTAGGGGGAAATCGATAACAAGACACTGCGGCAGTTTTCACAATTACTGCTGCAACAGGTAGCAAACTTGAGGCTCCTCTGTACATCCTTCCGGTCCTGCTCCTTCGATAGGGTTGCCGTCAACGGTTGCCAGCTCCAGGTTGGGAAACATCTAGAAATTTCGGGAGTGCAGCCTGAGGAAGGTGGAGTTTCGGGGAGGGGAGGGGCTTCAATGGCCTATAATGCCACAGAGCCTACCTTCCAAAGCGGCCATTTTCTCCACGTGAACTGATCTCTGGTGCCTAGAGATCAATTGTAATCCCAGGGGATCTCCAGACACCACCTGGAGGTTGGCAACCCTATCTGCCATCTCCAGCTCTCAAAATTCCTAGAGATTTGGGGGCAGCGCCTGAGGGGAGTAATGTTTAGGGAAGAATGATAACTTGGTAGGGTATAATGCCATTCTAGGACTTCTGTTTCTCCATGACTCTTTGGTATAGGCAGAGAGTCTGCTCTTTCCTCCATGGAAATTGAGCTCTGTAGTCTGGAGATCAGTTGTAATTCTGAGACAATGCCAGGCCCCTCCTTGAAGAGGTTAACTCTATCCTTCCCTACCCTATTGAGTTGATTATAATTCTGGAAAGACTGCAGGGGGTTGAAGAAACCTCACAAGGGGATGGGGGAACTTCCTGGCAGCAGGTGAGGGGGAGGCCTACACCAGTGTCTCGGCGTTGTCATGGGCAATATGGCTCCATCACTTCAGGCACGCCAGAACTGACATCATCACATCGCTGTCAACACAGCGATGCTCTGGTATCTGGGCCAAAAATGATAGAAGCCATTTTTACCATAGAGTATTTGCCCAAATACCAGAGCGTCCCCACGTTGCTCTTATCTGTAGTGCTATTGTCAGGTGTAGAGCATTTTGTGTTTTTCAGGGCAGGAAACCATGCCCTATTTAGCCTAACCCAAACAGGACACAGCATTTGGTTCCAAAACACTGAAAGACTGGACAACACTTCCAATTCCCACATGTCAGATTACATAGGGAAGCCATTGAAATTCATACACATAAACACAATTTCAACAGGAAAGAAGAGAGTTTAAAAATAAATAGGGCATGGTTTCCTGTCCTGAAAAACACAAAATGCTCTACACCTGACAATAGCACTACAGATAAGATTAGAGTTTCAACAGCCATTCCACACACAAAAGAACCTCCTCAGGAAACAGGAAACCTCTTCAAGAAACAATCCATAGACAAAAGAACCTCCTCAGGAAAGCTCCTCCATTAGCATGTTCAGAGCCTGGAGAACTCCTACAAGAGAATGACTCAGCCCTACCCCACCTTCCAGGGTAGATATAAATTACCTCCCTACCATTTTTCTGCTCACCCTGACATAGAGAGTACTCCATCTTTCTGTGTTATACCTCTGAGGATGCCAGTTACGGCTACTGGCAAAAGTCAGGTCCTACAATGGCAAGACAACGGCCACCCAGCCCAGAAAATCTACAGCAACTAATGCATTCCGGCCGTGAAAGCCTTTAACAACATATTAAAACTATAATTCATTTAAACATTCATTTAAATCATATTAACTGAGTTTATGCCAAATTCTGTTGCAACTGGTTCAGGCCAGGTTTTTGTCGCTTTACAGATAAAACTATCATTCAGAACGTTGTAACAAAATAAGTGGTTTCGGGATTCGTATCTGCCGACAGACAGGGGACCATCCAGAGTTCAGTAGGTAATCGATGATTGGTAAGAACTGGAGTGATCCAAATCGATCTAGGAATCGACCACTGATGACAAAATAATAGAAGATGGCCGAGTGTTTCCACAGCTCCTGTCTCACAATTACATAAGCTATCCAAGTATGGGATTTTAGAAAAGCATCCTGTTAGCTCAGAGTTAAGCCCAGCAAGAGTGAAAACATGTCTATAACTAGGTATTTTTAAGGCTCTAGTATATGAAGGAAGAGACTTTGGAGGAGGAATACCTAAGGCAAGAGTGGAACAGACAGAAATCGGTTGTAATACCAGAGCTCCAGGCCCTACCTGGAGACTGGCAACTGCACAGGCGAGGAGGTCTCATCTGTCTGTCCCCCCCGCTGCCTTTTTTATTCAGAGTCAAACTTTTCAGGGCTCAAAGCTCTTCGTCTTCCTGCCCTAGAGATGTAAAATGAATTTCAGAAAAGACTTTTATAGAGATGTGCGCTCCTTATCTCAATCGGCTGCGGCTAAAGCTGAAGCCAGCCGACAATTCCATAAATGTTTGATGAAGATGTATTTCCAAGTCATGCGGCTTAAGGTGCAGTAATAAAGCACAGCTTTCTTTGGAACCCCAGGTGGGCTAGCCTACATTAGGAAAAGTTTTTTGTTCTTCAGATACACAGTGTTTTCCCTTATTATGCCAAGTTGCCTGAACTTTGAGGAGAGATCTGCTGCTTATTGCTGGAGCGTTTCCCAAAGCGGCGTCTGATCACTAGAGGAGGAGAAGTGCTCAAACAGAAAGCGCACAGTAGCCACGCATGATCCTTGCTGGATCAGACCAGTGGTCCATCTACTCCAGCAGCCTGTCTCACACAGTGGCCAACCAGTTCCTCTGGAGGGCCAACAACAGGGCAGAGACACCAAGGCCTTCCCTTGATAAGAACATAAGAAGAGCCCTGCTAAATCAGATGAGTGGTCCATCTACTCCAGCCTCCTGTCTCACACAGTGGCCAGCCAGTTCTTCTGGAGGGCCAACCACAGGGCAGAGAGGCCGAGGCCTTCCCCTGATAAGAACATCAGAAGAGCCCTGTTGGATCAAGCCAGAGGTCCATCTAGTCCAGCAGCCTGTCTCACACAGTGGCCAACCAGTTCCTCTGGAGGGCCAACACCAAGGCAGAGAGGCCAAGGCCTTCCCCTGATAAGAACATAAGAAGAGCCCTGCTGGATCAGACCAGAGGTCCATCTAGTCCAGCATCCTGTCTCACACATTGGCCAACCAGTTCCTCTGGAGGGCCAACAACAGGGCAGAGAAGCCGAAGCCTTTCCCTGATGTTACCCCCTGGCACTGGAATTCAGGTTTACTGCTTCTGAACGTGGAGGTTTCCTTCACTTACCAGGGCTAGTAGCCACTGATAGACCTCTCGTCCATGAATCTATTGAATCCCCTTTTATTGTGTGTGACTGCAATAAAAAAGGCCAGCGCTATGCTGGGGATTATTAGGAAGGGAATTGAAAACAGATCAGCCAATATCAATAATGCCCCTATATAAATCAATGGTGAGACCTCATTTGGAGTACTGTGTACAGTTCTGGTCACCACACCTTAAAAAGGATATTATAGCATTGGAAAAAGTGCAGAAAAAGGGCAACTAGAATGATAAAAGGGTTGGAACACTTTCCCTACGAAGACAGGTTAAAGCGCTTGGGGCTCTTCAGCTTGGAGAAACGACGGCTGAGGGGTGACATGATCGAGATTTACAAGATTATGCACGGGATAGAGCAGGCAGAGAAAGAGGTCCTTTTCTCCCTTTCTCACAATACAAGAACTCGTGGGCACTCAATGAAATTGCTGAGCGGTTGGGTTAGAATGGATAAAAGGAAGTCCTTCTTCACCCAAAGAGTGATTAACACTTGGAATTCACTGCCACAGGAGGTGGTGGCAGCTACAAGCATGGACGGCTTCAAGAGGGAACTAGCTTGTGATCAGATTGGGTCAAATTTTTCACTTCAACTTGCTGAATTCTTCTACTTACCATAGCTTTTGTCCATGTAAGTCCTGTGATCCCCAACGTAGCCTTTTTTGGGCGGTGGTCTAAGGAGAACCTGTCACGTTATTTTCTACAGTGGAAAATCCTGTTGGATCCAACCCTTCATTTATACAAACGAACATACAAAAGAAATTGCGAACATTCGATAGAAGGGGCTGAGTTAGGCAGAGCCAGTTTGGTGTAGTGGTTAAGTGCACGTGGAGTCTAATCTGGGAGAACCGGGTTTGATTCCCCACCCCTCCACTTGCGGTAGACTTAAGGGATGGCCCTATGGGGATCACCCATGCCTCACTGTGATCAATATCGCTGGACAGAGCTGAGTAACATCGAGGGGCAGCCTTTTGTGGAATGGATTCCATCTGGTTGAAGTTTGTTTAACAATTGAGCACTTTAATGTGGAATGTTTTATCTTGTTTTTGTGTTGTTTTATCCTTGGCACATGGTTGCCCTATTGTAAGCTGCTCTGCGCCCATTCGCAGGGAGGGCGGGGTAAAAATGGAATAAATAATAAACAATAATAATAGTTCTATCAGAGCTGTTCTCTCAAGGACAGTTCTTGAAAGAGCTCTCTCAGCCCCACCTACCTCACAAGGTGTCCGTTGTGGGGAGGGGAAGGGAAAGGCGTTTGTAAGCTGCTCTCAGACTCCAAGTGAAGGGCGGGGTATAAATCCAAACTCTTCTTCTTCTTCTTCTTCTTCTTGTCTACTCAGACCAGCAGCAGCTCTCCAAGGTCTCCATGGCTGAGGTCTTTCACATCACCTCCTGCCTGGACTTTTTAACTGGAGACACCAGGGATCGAACCTAGGACCTTCTGCATGCAAAGCGGGGGCTCTACCACTGAGCCACAGTCCCTCCCTAACCATCCAGTTGTCCTCACAACATGTTAGCGTTGTACTTTTGGGGAGTTTGCTCAGGCCACACCGCCCGAAGCAAGGCAGTCCTCTACCCCATGATTCTTCTGGCTGCGTCGACGGGCCCTTGTCTCAAACCGCTTCTCTTTCTTCGCCAGAGAACTCGGCACCGAGGGCTTTCGTGGTGAAGTGAGACGCTCCATGCTTCAGAGCACCCAAAAGAACATCCAGCGTTGTTTTCCTCTTCGGCGAGACCCCCGCCCGCGACAGAGCAGCGACTTCAGCGCTTCATTTGTCAGCTCACACATTAGCTAATTTTCTTTTAAATTCCGTTTCCCCTCTTCCCTCCATTATGCCGTTGGGGGGGAGGGGGCGGTTTGCTCGTGTCAACAGAGCGGGATTCGAAAAGGTGACGCACTGTGAAGAATTAAAACTTCTAATTTTACAGATGAGCGGCTGCAAATAATAAAACCGCAGACAAACACAGTTTTAATGAAAGGTGACATGCTGTAGGAAGTCCTTTCTCTCTTTTTACCCCCCGCCCCCCTTCGTCAGGTAACGATGAATTAGTTTCGGAAGCCGTACCAGAATGCTGCGATTGCGAATAACAA